>JANHFQ010009342.1:120118-132573 GCA_032468035.1 Aparallactus werneri | reverse complement strand
GGCTGAGGAATTCTGGGAGTTGAAGTCCACAAATCCTAAAATTCCCAAGGTTGGACAGCCATGGTACAAAGACTGAGCTTGCCATGAGGCAGGAGAGTGGCATCTACCTTCACCTTTACTACATAGAAAGTGAAAAATTGGTGCCAATTCCATGTAAAAAGGTGGTTCGCTTTTTTTTCTTAAATTCTCACTTTCAGTGAAGCAGAAACTCCTTCCTTTCAACAGCCTCCTCTGCCTTTAAAAACAACTAGTTGTCCTTGCACCCATAAATCAAAGGTAATTCTTTTGGAGATTAACTGTCTTTTTACTGCCCCAAAATCTAGAATGCTTTCCAAGAAGCTTTCCCATTGCTATGGGAATGGGTGAGGCAGATGATTTCCTCCAATCTTTTTTTATTCTTGTAGAGATCATCTATCTCATCATTGGCTGGAGAAAATGAGCGCTCTGAATCACCTGGGCAACATTTGATGCCTACATGCCACCTCAAGTCAAGCTGATTGTGTGGCATTTAAACTGTTGTAATAAACAAATATTTGGACGAGTGCAGGTTTCTTATCTCTTTATTCATAAAATAGTATGAAAAGAAGGAATCAAGAAAATGTTCTCAGTTAGTAATTCTTCTTTCCAGGATAGGACTCAGGGGCTGTATTAAAGTAATATTTCATCCAAACTAATACTAAGACTGGGGTCAACAATTTCATTTCACTTGTCTACACTTAAGTCTGAAAGGAAATGGTGCCCTACCCCAAGAAAAGACCACCACTTTATTTAGTAAGCCTTGTAATCCTCTAGTGTAACATGAGTAATAATATCACATTACATACACTATAACTAGCAAATTACCAAGACCGATCAGGGAAATCCTTGGAGAGAATAACAATTTACTACCCAGTTTAGAACATTTGTCTAATAATCCAAGGTGCATATTCTAGGAAAGAAACAGAAAAAGGATTCATTTGTCAATTATATTGTGAATACTTCTATTCATTACTGCAAAAAGTTGTTCTTTATCAACACAGTTATTTGATATTATAGCAATTTAATAGAGGGGGCTAACATATATAGACAGCTATACAGAGAAAAAAAGAAGCAGTGTCAGTTTTCCAGACAGCTGTTCAGGAGAAATAAACAGTTATTTCCAATACAGAGAACAATCACTTCTCATTTTAAATTCAGCATATTTTATAATTTGATAACAATGCCTTTCTGACAAAAAAGAAAAGTTCTTATATAAAGCTGACTTTATTCAGCCTTCTGCTTATGCAAGGCAGGATTTATATTTGGTGGTGAGAATGTTTCTTTTTTTCTCAGGTGGACATCAATATTAATTCAGTTCTGATTTTGAATATATGGTCTTTTAACCATTGTTTTAACCAAGTTGATTCCACAAATGAAAACGTCTTACTTGCTATTTACCCATATATACTTTCTTTGTTCATGTTTATAGTTATACCTATACCTATGTTATCTTGTACATGTTTGACAAATTAAACGAATAAAATAAAATAAAAAAATAAATCAGAATTATTTTTATGTACTGCAGTTTATGGTGGCGATTTTACATCAGTCACATTTCTGTGATGTTCCAAGTAGATGTCTTCTGTGAATGAAATCATGTTATAGTATTGGCCCAAGGTTTTCCTTGTGCTTGAGTTGCAGGGTTTCCCTTTTTAAATTCTGACCAAGGAATTAAAGTTAGGTTATTTCATTGTCAAATGTCAAAATGATACAGTGGCACGGCAACAGTAGTAGTACAACTTCACTTTATTTCCTTAGCTTAAGCAGCTTTGCTAAGAGGAGTAAATACTGTGGCAATCTTCTAAAAGAGTTATTTCCAAGTTCCCATAATATTGAATCATAACTGTGCAGATCAAGTTTTAACAGGAAACAAACCCAGACACTTCATCCACAAGGTGATCCAAGGAATATGAAAAACAGATAGCTGTCACAGTTTAACAACTGAAAATGGCCTTCATGCTGTGAATGCGTCGAGTGACTTTTCCCTCTGAATCTGGAACGGCATCTGTACTGTATATTAACCTTTTTTCAAGATGTTATCCAGCTAAAATTACTGTTGCTTTTCCAACAAAATGTTTCAGTTGAGGTGAATAGCAACTCAAATAGTTCTCAATTTTTCAAAACACTTTTAACAACCATGCCAAATGCTTTGTTCTTGCTTTGTCAAGAACTGGTATTACACAATGCATTTTCAGGTAGAAAGAATGATTCCCAAGTGACCTGTTTTTCCTTTTATAAAATCCAGTTTTATTATGTCATCCTTGTCAACACTGCTGAATATGCAAAGTGAACAAAGTCAATTGCTGGGGAAAATGAGGGTCACTATAGACTGAGCAAAAAGGAAGACACTTAACAGAAATCCATCATTTTATGACAAGATGTAATTTATTCACACTTCATAATAGGCATTGGCAGGTCTCAACCCTGGTCCTTGTCTTTGTGGGAAATTGCAATTATAATAATATATAGTGACATTTGACCTTAAAGGTTTCAACTTTATTTCACTACTCATGAAAGATTTTTATTCCTCAGGAAATTCTTAGCAACTGCAGCTTGGGGGGGGGAAAAGACTTATGACACTCAATTATATTTGTTCTTCATCTCATATATCTAGATGAGTTGTTAGCATGCACTGTTTCCTAAGCTTATTGATATTATTGTGAAAAGGAATGATATTATATTGCGGTCAAATGCTGATATGCACAAAACCAAATACTCAAGTATGGGGAATACTGGAAAACCTGTATGTTGGATGTTGTGCTCCTATATGTTGGATTATATAGTTATATTTGCACAAGTAAATATAAATAAGTTGGTGCTAAAAATTTAGACAAGTCTCTTGCCAATTATATGTGTTTGTGTGCACGTGTGCACACACACACAAGTACAATTAAATACATAAAACATAACATCCAGTCTCAATGACAGTGCCTTCATGAACCCATCCGTGTGATCTGGCTAAACCACATAAAAACAGACTGCTATTCCCTTCCTTCATCTTGTCTTTCTAATCTACCATTCGAATTCCTTCATGAGATTCCTGATGCTAACTTGGCTTCACCTTAGCTTCCAAGTCCAACCAAGGCAAACTAGGTTCTATTATCTGCACAAACATATTACCTATTTCTCATTTGGGTGCTGCTTCAGTTTATGAAGCTGTTATTTATTTATATAATTTGCATCCCATTCTTTTTTCCTCCCAAAGAAGTTTGGTCAAGCAATCTCTCTTCTCTGTTAATCTTGCACTGAAACTGTTTCATCCTATGATAAATTGATAATTGCACCCAAGGCAACTTAATAAAATAAAGATCTCCTTGATTTCTTGGATATGTTTGTTGATATTCAACTATATGCACAATATTTAACAATATGCCTTCTTATGAACAAATTCTAATTCAACTTCTAATTGACATGAGACTGATGTGGCCAGAGAATAAGCAGTGAGTGATGGAGGCAAGCTGATTTCCTTACTTCAGATGAAAAAAAAAAGTGACAATGGAATCTGACCCATTGCTACTAAATCTTGTTGTCTTCCACCACAAAACCTATTGAATTGGTGTCCCATCTTTTTTTTTCTCCTCTTCCTGGTTGCTGCTCAGAGCATCATCAAGATGGTTCCCATTTGCCAATTTCATAGTTTTCCTCCTTAAATCTTCCTTACCCCTCACCAGCCTTGCTCAGCATCTTGACACCTCCCTCCCAGGAGTAGAGCGCAGTTGAACAAGGAACCAGCCAACTGTTAAACATGCAACCCACTTTATTTTTCTTGATAAGCAAAAGCTGGGTTTGCTGGTATAGTAAATGTCATTGGTCACTTCCATACTCTTCCAACAAGGGTCCCTCCTATGACTTAGCAATTTGTGAAGGTTTCTGTCTTAACAGTGTCAGATATCAGATTACATTAGAAGCCCATGATTGAATTTTTCATTCAGAATCACTTTATCCAATTAGTATTATAAATAAATAATGTCTTCCTTCTTTACTCATCCTTAACAAAGGAGATGCTCATTTTGTCTCCGATCAGTTCTCAATTTTTTTACTCTTCTCTCTTCTGTTTGCTGGGGTGAAGAACCCTCACATAATCAACAATTTCCCTTGGTAATTTTATATTACCAAGTTTTTTTCATAGTTATAAAACTTTGTGAAATAGATTCTTAACAGGATAAGATTTATTATGAATTTGGCTGGTCTCTTTACAAATTGACACATAACTTCTTGTTCCCAAAGCTGTTAAAGAGGCCCTAGGTCAGGGGTTGGGAAACTTTTCCCCTCAAAGTGCCACTTGGGGCATTTCCCATTGAAAAAAACGCTGGGGACCACAAAACCTGGATGGGCATGGCCAATTCGACACTCCCACCCAGTCACATGACCCTCCTTGGTCATGCCCAGGTGGGTGTGGCCAGTTAGCCAAAAGCAAGAACAGCAGGAAAATAGCTTTGCTGCAACTTTGCGCACCCCCTTCCCCCAAAAAAATTCCCAACCCCATTGCAGCCCTTATTGTGGCCATCTGGCCCTGAGGAGAAGCTGGCTGGTGGTGTGGGAAAGTTCCTTCCTGGCCCTTCCCAGGATCCCGGCCCAAGAGGGTATCCTGCTTGTGTCTGCACGTGCGCGCAAGATACATAAGAGAGAGAAAATGGGATAATTTCCTTTTCTCTCTCATCTCCCCCCTTGTTTGGCAGGAGGCGAGGGCTGCCTTAAGTGCAAATGTGGCACAAAGGCAAGTACAGGGCTGCTTTGCTCCTGCACTAAGACTTTGGTGACCCTCTCCCTCCTCCCCTTCGCAACCCCCTGGCCGGCAGTGGTGAGGCTGGGAGGGTGTGCGTGAGTGGGGAGACCCTCTTCAAGCTCCTTCTTGGCCCTTACCAGCTGGGCCTGGTACACCACGGCGGTGTCCGGTAGGATTTTCATGCCTATGCTCCTTCCCCCCATGTGGCAGACCCGGGAAAGAAGACGGCCAGACCCGCCAATGCTGCTGCTCCTTCTTCAACTCTGGAAACCATTCTGGCTGGCCCCACCCCTCCCAGTCACTCTTTACATGGGGCATCCATTTCCCTCAAGACCCATGGGAAGTTGCAAGCCGATATGCCATCTCTTGGCATGGAAGCTTCTCGGATGCTCACTTTGAAGTAGCTGAGTCATGCAGGCATGGCGGGGGCTCATGATTGGTGGCCTCTGCATAGAGCATTCGGCTGCCCCTCCCTGCTTGGGGCAGGAAAGCAGCTGCCACCACCAAAATCATGGTGAGCAGGCCAGCCAGGTCGGAGAAGGCCGTCCAATCAGCTCCCTGTTCCTCAGAAAACCAAGCCACCAGGGGAACAGGGAGCTGATCAGCTGTACCCAGCTGGCCTGCTGGTGGCGGAGGCTGCTTTCCTACTCTGAGTGCAGCGCACAAGCTTCAGGGCAGGGCTGAGGGTGGCAGGCACAGAAGGAGGAGTAGGAGGCTGCTACATCTCGAGGCTCCAGGTGGCCGAAAGCTCCATGTGGAGGCTACCAATTATGAGCCCCTGGCATGCCAAGGGAACAGCTTGGCTACTTCAAAGTGAGTGCCTGAGAAGCTTCCATGCTGAGAGATGGCAGATCGGCTTGCAACTTCCCGCGGGTCTTGAGGGAAATGGGCACACCCATGTCTGCCCCATGTGAGGAGTGACTGGGAGGGGCGGGGCCAGCCAGAATGGCTGAAAGGGCCACAGGAGATGGGTAAAAGGGCTGCATGTGGCACTTGGCCCCCAGGTTCCCGACCCCCGCCCTAGTTCCTGCAAAAAATGCCACTGTATTTATATACCACCTATCAGGGATTTACAGCCCTCTCTAAGCAGTTTACAGAATCAGCATAAAAATGCTATCATATTTTAATTTTTAATGTCAAAGGGATACAATTATTAACATGGATAGAGAATAATTACATTAACTGTGTTTAATTATTGGAATTTTAATTCAATGCAAGCTTAATTTTCCCCACTCCTATTTTGAAGTGCAGTCTCAGAAGATCACTTAAACATAATGAGGCTCTTGGCAGAAGAAAAGTTACATCACAAGTAACCTGATTACTCTGATGACTAAACAACATTTTGTGAGTGTGAAAAGGCTGGATAGTGGCCATTTAATTCCAAACTTTTTAAAACTAAGTTTCCAGACATTTCTGGTATTAGCCAATGCTTTTGGTTCATCTTGAGAATTTGTTCCATTTTCCAGTTCTGCTAAATGACATAAGCCTGAGAAGAGTTCGTTTTATTTTGGTGCAGTCTGTCTGAACCCCTCTAATAAAAATAGGCTCCTTTTCCAAAGACTGTCTTTTCATTAAGGCAGAAAGCAAAGGCCTTGAAAGTGGTAGAAAAACATGGGGTAATCACTAAGGAACCATTATCCTGTCCCTAGTAACCAGTAAGTGTAAGCTTTCCAAAGCCAGGAGAGTAAATTACTCATTTATTGTTACTTGAGCTGTCTATGAGAGATTGAAATCTGGACTATTAATGATTTTTCATTCTGTTTTGGAGAGTTTATGTGAGAGTTCGTGTGCAACTTTGGATTCTGGCTGTCTACATTTTCTTCAGATGTGCAATAAAATAGAGGTGGAGTGTCATCTCTTCGGTATAAAAAACTCTTGTCTCTTAGAGCCGCTCAATTTTTTAAAAAGTGTAATTCCATAGCAATTCAGAAAAATATTAGCTTGGTTGAAGTTTTATGTTTTCTCAGAGCAAAAAGATATTACTAGAGTTTATAAATGAAGATAACATTTAATTTATTGGCTTTACAGTGCATAGTTTGTGATGACAATAAGTTTTATCTGAAAGTCTTTTTCTGGTACCAATATCCTGCTGTTTAGTGCACTAGTAAATAATTTCAAACAGTGGTTAAACTAGAATATATTCAAAAACTTTGAAATTTTTGATTAAACACAAAATATTTTCTTTGGACGAGGACTAGTACTAGCAGATATGTAGTATTTTCTTTTAAAAAATCACTTTCCCTGTGTCTGTTAAATTGTTTCCACTGTTTTCTTTGTAGTAAACAACCCACCAGCCCTCCAGACAAATTCAAACAAGCAAAAGTGGGAAGAACTGCAATGTAATTTACACCACAAGGTAAAGTATAAATATGAAAGAAATTTGCTAGCTAGAGAATACAATCAATTACCATCCCATCAAAATGCAAGAAACAACACACTAGACACAAAATGTTCTGGGGAAAAATAAGATAAAATTGAAAAGTAAAACATATGGCAGATTGTTTTCCTTCAGGAGAACATTCCAGAGACAGGGAATTATTAGAGAAAAGTTTGTGGTTTTTTTGTCCCTTCACAATGCATCTTTGTTGGAAAAGGGCCTTATTGTACTCTGAGAGTCTTTGAAATTCTTTGAAATGAATGTGTTAGCCATTGGAAATGATAGCAGAATCTTCAGAAAGCAGCCTTTATCCTGCAGCTGCTGTTTTCTGTTTATCTGTTTTCTGGTATCCGGATCAGTGTTTCCCAACCTCACCAACTTTAAGATGTGTCAATTTCAACTCCCAAAATCCCCTCAGCCAGCATCCCAGTGTATTCTGGGGGTTGAAGTTCACGCATATTGCTGAGGTTGAGAAACATTGACTTAGATATAAGTTGTTTAAACTGTTCAGCAGAAGATACTAAGCTGCAGTAGGGATGTCATTTCACTCATCCCTCCTCTCCAAAATCCCAAAATAATACCTCATCCTGTAACCAATTCACAAGCAAGACCTGCTGTTAGTCACGTTTTACCCATTGTCAGACAACTGATCACAATCCTATGGTTTCTTGCCCAGTCTTTACTTTTTCACCATGTGAGATCTTAAAACAACATCTTCTAGAATACTGTATCCTGTAGGATGACCATGTTACCATAGTAATAGTTAAAGAAGTGTCTTGATTACTTATTATGGGTAGATAGGATATATGAGAGCCAATTTGGTCCAGTGGTCCAGTGGTCCAGTCTCACAAGGCAACTTGTGAGACTGTGGGTTCTAGTTCCACCTTAGGTATGAAAAATGGCTGGGTAACTTTAAGCCAATCACTTTCTCTTAGCCCAACACACCTTACAGGGTTGTTGTTGGGAAAATAGAAGGAGGAAATAGAAATAGATTTGCTTATCTCTTTGAGTTATTTGTAAAAATAATAAAGATGGGTTATATATGTAATACAGTATGTTGTGGTTTGATAAAATGTGCATTCACTTTCTGTAAACTTCCCATATTATGTTGCATATCCTGAAGAGCTTTATATATTAAAAAGGCTACCCTGGAAACAAGTATATTTTCCACTTATGGTGTGGCATAACCCTATGTCCCCATTGGTGATTGAATGCTGAATGTAAGATAGTACCATGAGGTTGCACTGTAGCACAAGTTTTCATAAGAAAAGAAGTTCTAACAAACTCAATACAATCCAGTGTTATGTAAACATTTTATTTTTATTTTAATTAAACTTGTATGCTGCCCACTCCTGAAGGACTCTGGGCGGCTCACAACAAGATCATAAAAACATGTTAAAATCCAGAATAGATATATATTACAAACAAAAATATGGTCCTGACAATGCTCAGTCTTCGTGTTAGGTATTTAAAAGATGTTCAAAAATCATTAGCCCCAGGCCTGCTGGCAGAGCCATGTTTTCACTGCTCGATGAAAGGATAGCAGGTCGGGCATAATCCAGATTCCAGGGGGCAGTTGGTTCCATAGGACTGGAGGAGCCACAGAGAAGGCCCTCCCCCATGGGCCCACCGGCCGACATTGTTTAGCCGATGGGACCAGGAGGAGGCTGACTCTCTGGGCTCTCATGGGGCGGTGGGAAGTAAAAAGTGGCAGAAGGCAGTTTCGAAGGTAACCTGGTCCCAAGCCATGTAGGGCTTTAAAGGTGATGACCAGCACTTTGAATTGCACCCAGAAGCCTACTGGGAGCCAGTGCAGCTTGCGCAAGCTAGATGTAATAGAGGAGTATTTAGGTACATCCATAATGGCTCACACGACTGCATTCTGGACCAGCTGAAGCCTCCAAATGCTTTTCAAAGGCAGCCCCATGTAGAGCGCATTACAGTAATCCAGCCATGAGGTGATGAGGGCATGAATGACCATGAGAAGAGCCTCCCGATCCAGAAAGGGTACAGCTGGTGCACAAGCTGAACCTGTGCGAAGGTCCCTCTGGCCACAGCTGACAAATGATCTTTTAATTGCAGCTGTGGATCTAGAAGGACACCCAAGTTGCACACTCGGTCTGAGGGGGCATTGTCTCCCCCCTCAGAATTAAAGATGGACATATAACTAGGATTCAGGAGGGACTAACCCAGAGCCACTCAGTCTTGTCAGGGTTGAGTCTGAGTCTATAGGTCCCCATCCAGATCACCACTGCCTTCAGACACTGGGACAGCACTTCCATGGCTTCACTGGACTGGTCAGGGGTGGAGATGTACAGCTGGGTGTCATCAGCATACTGATGGAACCCCACCCCATGTCACCTCCCGAATGGCCAAGTCCAGCCAGGATGGGCATGGGACCGATAAACAGATAGAGGCACTCATCGCCTCCACGGCCTTGCCCATATCATCAGGACCAACAGGATCAAACTCATCCCAGATAATAGGGCTAAGACTTGCCCCCCTCAACTCAGTAGAAACTGACCATTCAGAGTCCAGGTCCAACTGAATCTGAGTGACTTTATCCAACAAAAACTGAGCAAATTCCTTAGCTCGACCCTGTAAAGGCACCCCCGAGCCCTCTGGCTTAAGAAGGGAGCAGGTGATCCTAAACAAGGCAGCTGGGCAACAGTCAGCAGATGCAATAAGTGCGGAAAAGTGAGAATGCTTTGCTGCTCTTATCACCACTAAATAAGTCCTAACAAAGGCGCTTAATAGTGTGCGGTCAGATTCAGATTTACTGGATCTCCAACATCGCTTTAGATGTCTCTTCTGACACTTCATTTCCCGGAGCTCCTCAGTAAACCAAGGAGCCCTCTGAGATCTGCATTCAGTGAGAGGTTGCAAGAGCACAACCTGATCCAAAGCCCCGACAGCTGCCTTGTTCCAGGCTTCTACCAGGACTTTGGCTGAGCCATGGGCAAGGGAATCAGGTATCTCCCTAAGCTCCCTCTGAAATCTTTCCAGGTCCATTAGGCACCTGGGGTGAAACCACCTAGTCGGTTCCACCTCCCTGCAGAGGGGGGGTGACAGTCAGGAAGTCCACCCTCAGTAGAAAGTGATCTGCCCATGACAAGGGTAAGATATCTAAAACCCCCATATCAAGATCACAACGCCATTGCTCCAAGAGAAATATTAGGTCGAGTGTGCTTTCCCCCCTATGAGTTGAACGCATGCAGGGATGGCAGGTTGAAGTCCCTCAGCACCATAAGCCTGGGGAGCTCCACCACCAACCTAGCTACTGCCTTAAGCAGCTCAGGCAGGGCTGTTGCCATGCAGCTGGGAGGCAGTCACGTAAGCAACAAGCCCAACTGAACCCCTGAGTCCAACTTCAAGAGGAGGGACTCACACCCAACATTCTCTGGAGCTGCGTCCCTAGGAGGATGTAAATCCTGAAGAATGATAATAGCCACTCCACTGCCCCTACCCCGGGGTCGTGGCTCATGTAAAACCTGAAACCCGGCTGGGCACATTTCAGTGAAGGGAATTCAACTGTCCTGCCCCAGCCAGGTTACGGTAATGCAAGCCAGGCCCTCTCCTCCAGGATTAGATCCTGGATTAGGGGGGCTTTGCTGAAAACTGACCTGGCATTTAGCAACAACAGCCTGAGCCCGGGGCCCTGAATTCCCGAACCACCGATTTACCTGAGAAGAGCTCAGGGGGGGGCAGAGTGTGCAATCGCTTCAAGACAGCGAGTGCATGATCTCTGAGACATGCATAGGGCTTTACTGCAAGAGATACATACGTTTTTGTAGGCTAGACTTGACTTGCTTAGATATAAGAAGCATTGTTTCAATTAGCAGTTGGTAGAAGAAAATGGGATCATGAGGCAAAAAGGACAGCTTAAGACAAGTCTTAAGATCAGTCAATGGGATTCCATTTTTGCTTTGTTAATAAACAATTGAAGCAGAACAGGAAATGTCTTTTCAGTGTAATGCAGGTTCACTAGTTGTTTTGTTTCTCCAGTTTTGATTTTGACTGGTTTTTCAGAGTAACCCATGTCAAGAAATTAGGCAGAAGGGATTATTATTGGTTCTAGTGGAATTTCCATTTTTTTTAATGATGGGAGCTTGACATTGCTTTTGTTGGGTGCACTTTTACTTGGGAAACAAATCACAGGGTCTTAGGAATTTTGTGATTTTTACAGGATCTTGTGATTTTTACAGGAGTCCCCTGTGTTATCTCTGCATGTAATGTGGGAGGATTGCCCAATGAACTTGAGCTGTTAAACCTCAGGAAGTTAGATGGCAGTATGCTAGGCAGGGAGGGTCATGGGACCACAGATGGAGAGTTGCCAAAGTGTCACCAAAAGTCTTTTCTTGCACCTCCTTTCTCAGTAGTCTTGCCAGTTTGAGGCAAAATGTGCTGAATGCAAAGTAGTGTGATGTTCCAGAGCCCTATGTAAATTCTGAATGTTCTCTTTGTTTTTAGTACACTGCATTCGCCTTTTAAAAGAGGCACATTTAGATTTAGAGGACACAGTCCTTCAATAAAAAGCTCTGAGGATCTGAGACCCAAGACTGACTTCTGCAGCAGAGTTTTATAATGGCAGGGAAGAGAAGAGGTCTGGGCTGGTTATCTCAATGTGGCTGTGCTGGAAGAACATGTCAAAATAATTACACCTTGCTAGTATTTTAAAGCTGCAGCATTTTAAAAGACAATCTAAATATAGGGAACATCCTCTGCTCTTTCTTTTTTTTACCTGACTTTAGTGGGTGTGGATGGCTGTGTTCGAAACCAGATTTCAGGAATTCTGCTAGATTGAGCAAATTCCTCCTCCCATTATAAGCATGAATTTAATTTTTTTAAAATTTCCAGTCAAACAGATGTATTTGATTGAAGCATAGGTTTATATTATTGCTTGATCTGATTTTGTCTCTTTTGAATGGTTAAAAATAAGTAGTGTATTATTTATTGCCCCAAAGAAATCATTTGTTTTATTACATTCATAAATTCATTTAATGTATCATTTTAAGGAAGGGATGGTACAGGTAGTCCTCAAACTATGATCACAATGCAGTCCAAAATTTCCCTTTCCAAACAAGACAGTTGTTAAATGAGGTTTGGTCCATTTTTCAAACTTTCTTGCCCCTGTTGTTAAGTGAATCACTACAGTTATAAGGTTAGTAACATGCAGTGGCTCAGTGGGTAAGACGCTGAGCTTGTTGATCAGAAAAGTCAGCAGTTTGGTGGTTCAAATCTCGAGTGCTGCGTAACAGAGTGAGTTCCTGTTACTTGTCCCAGCTTCTGCCAACCTAGCAGTTCAAAAGCATGTAAAAATGCAAGTAGAAAAAT
>JANHFQ010009342.1:17646-29690 GCA_032468035.1 Aparallactus werneri | reverse complement strand
TTGGCTGAACACATAGCCACACCCACCAAGCCACACCCACAGTACCGGTAGGGGAAATTTTTGAATCCTACCACTGGCTCAGAAGCAAACTGGTACCCAGTGCAGTTCATGGAGCAAGAGTGTTATATGTGTCCTTCTTCAGACATTAACTATGGACCACATGACCCCATTCTGCAGCACCTGAAGCTTCTGATACTTTTGGGGATAGCCTCATGTAAAGCACATTGTAATAGTCTAATAGGAAATGACCAGGGCATGAATGACCAATGACCATAAAAGTATAGTTATTATTGATTATCCCAATTAAATTAATTATTCTGATTAACGGTTCCTTCATGTGCTAATATGCATATGGAGCTTTTATTAGTTGTTGACAGCTTCTATATGGCAAACTTGATTATCCACTGAATACAGAAATGACTATTTTAAAAATGTAAAATGTAATGCAGCAAGATCACAATGGCTGAATGTTCCTTGCCATTTCATTACTTCTAAAGTGGAACGTTAATATAAAACTGCAGACAAATTATGCTAAAGACACATTCTTAATTCTCTTATTGAGAATAGCAAATTATATTTAACCGAGAGAAATTAAATTAAAGAATACATGGATGTACAAGTTTTACAGCCAGAACTAAGTGTTCATGGGAGCAATATATTACAAGCCACCTTCATGTATTTCCTGATATAAAAAGGAACCATGTAATGGTTGGAGAGCATTTATATGGCCCTGGAGGTGATTGGGTATTGGCTGTTTTAGCTGTAATGGGTATGTGTTGAGAGTGAGTATCTGGAGAAGAATACCTACTATATGATAGCTCTTTCCTTAAACCAAATCTACACAAATGCATGGAAGTAAGATACATTTAACAGTGGTAACACTTTCATTTTTTCATATTTTATCATATGAATAACCAATATAGTCTATTGGAACTTTTCCAGTTGTAATTGTCCTCCCACCCCAAAACACTGCAACATTGATTTAGGAGAATGGAATAGCTAGAGAATAAGTTTCTTTTAAAAGCCCTATGTTGAATTACAGTATCATATTCTATATATATAACCAGTTTTTGAAGTCTACTATTTGGTACAAATGCTAGCATAATCATATTGATTTGTCTGTAGAGAATAGATATATCAGCACACAAGAAGACCATATTTCACTTTTTACCACTATAGTTTTCCAGCCAAATAGCTTGTCTGGCAATGAAAACTGCACAGAGAAAAGCCAAAACCAGAAGGTACATATTGTATATTAAGGTTCTGCCCATTAGACTGTTGAATCAAAATGTCAAAATAAGACTGAGATGATTGCCTCCTTTCTGTTCAATTGAACTTCTCTTCTTAACACATTTAAGCTACAGCTTTCAGTCAGAATGGATGACAAAAACTGAATTACTAGTTTGGCCTTCCTGTTTTGACTTTGTTATCACATGATCCTCAAGCATATTTTAGAGAATGGTGCCCTCTGAAATTGTATTTTTCTCTCTCTAGCTATTGATCTCATAAATAATTTGTTGCAAGTTAAAATGAGAAAACGTTACAGTGTGGACAAGACATTAAGCCACCCCTGGCTGCAGGTAATGCTATAAATTTCATACCTTTTACCTCTTTTTTTATTTGTAGTTAAGATAAGAGTTTACCACAATTGCTACAAATTTGAGCACAATTACCTGGACATGTGAAAAACAAGGGGCTGGTTTAAATGCTAATAGCCTCATGTCTAGGCTGGTCCAGTATATATGATGAGTTTTCCAGAGTCCACGTGTAATTTTACTTGAATTGTATATAGCGTTGCTTAGATGACAAGAAGTTGCAATGCATCATATGCCGAATGTTGTGGGTTCAGAACTGCCAGAATGTCAGATGTTACATCTGGCAGTGTTTGATCCCTCCATGCCCATCCAAGTAATCTGATTCTTCCTATCCACAAGAAAGGGTGGAGCATAACCTAAGATTATAAAATTTCCTATTTCCTGTTCTTTACCTTCCTTTGATGCATTGATGAATGATGCATCACTTCTGCTTTGCTTCATACCTATGGAATAAAATGGAATATGATTTATACTAAAGACTGGACTTATTTTGTCAAGGGTAATTCATCTAGACTCCATCTACCTCAACACGGAATCCTGGAAGACTGTTGCCATTTAGTTACACCAACTTTCCCCAAACTGGCATCTCTGACATGATTGGATTTCAAATCCCATCCCCAAGCCTTGGTGACCTAGAAAATCTGAACATAGATCAAACTGAGACAGTTGAACTAATGGTCCATCTGCATATTGAGATGAATCTATATCTGAACATTTAAAAAGTATGGGGGGTTGTATTTCTTATTACTATAATGTGAAGGGTTTACAATATTTTTATATTCTCAGTGGGTTTTTTTGCATATTAATTAAGATTGTTATTTCATTTTACAGGATTACCAAGCCTGGCTAGATTTACGGGAACTTGAATGCAAAATAGGCGAGCGTTATATCACCCATGAAAGTGATGATTCCCGGTGGGAACAATATGCAGGAGACAATAGTTTGCAGTATCCAGCACACCTTATGGGTCAAAGCCCTAACCACAATGAAAATCCTGAACCAGAAGAAGCAGAGATGAAAGCCCTCAGTGAACGTGTTAGCATCCTTTGAATCACAATCTGTCAAAACACTGTGGAATTTAATAAATACATACGGTCATGTTTAACTTTTGCTTTGTAGAACATGCCATTAATTTCTGTCAGATGGGAACAAAACTGTTACGCTGTTACCACCATTGATGTATGGGAGTTGCCAAGACAAATCAACAGATTATTAGTATTGCTATTATTATTTGTGAACAAATGTGTTATATTAACAAAAAAAAGTTCCCAGGAATATCCACCTGTTGTTGTGAATGATTTCTATTATACACTGAGTATCCAGACCTGTTTCCACTGTGCCTTTTCAGGTGAAGATTTCCTCTTAGTCAAACTTTTCTGTCGCAGATGGAACTGACTGATTTTTGATTTTATGTGCAGCATGGACTAGCATTGTTTGCAAACTCTTGAAGAGTAGATTACTACCACTGTTCTGTGAACAACTTTTTACTGTTTTTTAAATAAAGTTAAGGACTTGCATTTTTGTCATGAAACAATGTATTGGCATCCTGATACCAGGAAGCATGCATAGAAATTGTACAGTTGCATAGTAAGGGTGCAGCCGGCTTTTAAGCATGGACACCTTATAATGGAAACTGCAGCCTCTTCTTAGTAGCTTATTTCCTTGTTCTAATGCCAGTCTGCTGTAAAATGTACATTTAGAAGCTGATCAACATGATATTTTCATGAATGTTTTGAATAAAATTCTGCTTAAAGCACTCAAAACTTTGAATTACTTTGTCAGCATCAATGGTTGCCATGCTTAACCCAAGAGCATCTGTTGAATAATAATTATAAAGCTTTTGCAAAATAACTGTCTAACCCTCGCAAAATAGGCTTCTGCTCCCCCCCCCCTGTATGCTTCAGAATTACTTCTGGTAATGTTTAAAGTTCTTTTGTTGTTGCTTGATGATGAAGGATGTGATTGCTGCATTTACAGATAGTCTATAGAGCACTGAAGAAATAGTTGTACAAAAAGGCAGGAGACTCATACATATCCCTTGACCATCTTATAACTAAAATAAGGGCCTGAGTCTGTCAACCCTTTCATCAGAATGTATTTTACATCAGATTAAAGGAAAGAAATGTGAGGAACTGTTGGCACAGCACTAGATTATTTATTCCCTTCAAAGTAATCACAAAGCACTGTTGTGGTTCTGAAGATAATTAGAATAGGTATATTATTCTGACCTAATTAATTTTGGAATGACCTACAATGCTTTTCTCATAAAACCAACTTTAGTAATCAGCTTGTCTTCTCTATGAAGGTATTGACAGACCATGGTTGAGATTCAGTGGCCAGTAACAGGGTTGTCTCTTTGGGATAAATGAATTTTCCAAGATCAATGACAGTCACTTTTAATAAGGATTTGTAGTTATTTCCAGGAGAATGAAAGTAGGTGGTAGAATATATCTCTTGTACATTTAATTCATTTTACTTTCAGGTTGTAGAACTTACATACCAGGATGAAAGGATCAGTAGCATCTGTCATTGACAGAAGAAAATGAGATATAATGCTTATATCCAGAAGAAGTGACCTTACAATCCCAGAACAAAATCCATTTGTAAGCTATGCAAAAACGATCAGGTGCTCTCAGCACATCAACCCAACTTTTTTTTATAATGCATCTCCACTTTCTTTGAGTAATAGTTGTTAGACCTTATTAAATGGTAAATCTGTTACTTATTTTAAAAATGTATTTATAAATACTGCCCATCTGTGCCCGCAAACCAGTCAGCAAAACAAAAGAACAAAAAGTTTTTTCTTTGCAACAAGCAGAAGATCAGCAAACTGCAGCTATTACTGGACCTTGTAAAGTTGGTAAAGATGAAAGCAACAAGAATTGTCTAAGAAGTAGACAATTAGGAGTATGTTGGTACAGAAATGACACCCTTTTTATATTTACAACTCTTGCCTCTAATTCAATTTGTGCTTTAAAATCTGCACTGACGCTTGGTGACCATCTGGACTAGTCTCTAGTTTTCTTGGCAGGTTTTTGGAAGTGGTTTGCCCTTGCCTTGTTCCTTGGCTGAGACAAATTGACTGGTCCAAAGTCACTTGAACAACTTTGTGCCTAAGATGAGCCTAAAATTCATGGTCACCCAATTTCTAGCCTGGTGCCACTGCACCAGACTGGCTCAAAGAATTAACAGAGTTAATTCCAAAGCAGTTCACAGAAAATAAGACAATAACCTTGTCACAAACTGCTTCTTTAGGTATTAAAGGAAACACTTCATGCTATGCTTGTAAACAATCTGGAAATGTGATATTGATTCAGGAGCAGTGCTCTGTATTCATTTCAAAGGGCACAAGGAACGCAGTGCAGTATTTTAAGGAGTTGTATTTAAGGCATAAATAGCCAGTTTGGGTGTAGTGGTAAAGCCACCAGAAAGAAACAAATCAGAAGGGCATGACTTCTTGTCCTGCCTTAGGCACAAAACCAGCTGTGCAACTTTCAGACAGCTGTTACCTCTTGGCCCCTGAAAGAGGCAAAGGCAAATCACTTCCAAAAATATTGTCAAGAAGACTGCAGGAAATAATTAGTGTTCATGAAGAGTAAAAACTGACTTGAAAAAACACAAATAACAGTAAATAAGACATGAACAATTATGATCAGATAAGATCTTCCCAAACAATCAAAGTGGCGTGGTTTAGGTGCCCCTAATCAAACTGTATCCTGAATTATCTACATTTTCAAATGCTAAGACAGCTGCTTAGAAAAGCCAAGGTGGTTGACCATAGACAAACATTGTGAATTTGGGTCTTTAGAAAGAACACAATACCATTCAAAAGACAAACTACAGTGTTTTAATCCCAAAATGATAAAGGTCTGATAGAAATGGTTTCTATATTCTAAGTACTGTATTGTCTTCATTATTCTAAATACAGTAATGAAGAAATGCTATTCGGTGCATGGTGAAAGACGATAAGTTTTTATTTGGCCAAGTTTTGTTCCTAGCACTGAAAGTAACTTTAAGGAAAATATTAAACAAATTGAACCGTGAAGGTAACTTACAATGAACATTATTTTTGTGGTAGTATTTTTGAATTTATATAACTATTTTAAAAATGTAGAAAATTATGCTGTGAAATAGCATTTGATAGTTTATGATTATAGGATGATATTATTTGTAACCCATGATACTTATAACTCTGCAGACTTTTGTGTCTCAGAACATCAGAGAAAAGAAGTCAACATATAATATATTCATACCTTGAGCAAGTAACATATCCAATGTAAAAGTTCTTTTCTTCTGAGCAGTTGAATTTCCATGCATACTTCTTAATTATCAGACAATGTAATAAAGTTCAGATTCTTGTGGCACCATCCCACAGCTACAACACTGAAGCTCCACTCTCACCTCATAAAACCATCGAAGTCAAAAATAAAGAAAATAGCACCACACAACCAAGCACCAATTTAATCAAATTATTAAAAAGTATTCTGAAACAGAATCATAGGCAACTTGACACCTCCAGAAAAGCCCTACTCATCAAATTAAATGTTTAGAACTCTACAACTCCATCTACTACTCCTGTCATTGTCATAGCTCTCTTCCACTAGTAACAATCTGACAGGCCCTAGTAGTCCCTACTATGAAGATTACCCCAATAAAGTATCAGATGTACAGCCACTTTCTTGGACTGATTAACTTTCTAGTACTGAGACATCTTCACCCCAAATTTGCAACGACAAGAAGACATTGTGGAGATTGCTGTTCCATGTGACCATATGATATGAATAGTACAGCTGTTTTTCTGGACTGCCTTGCCGGGGTGTGGAAGCATGTTCTTTTGCTATACCAAGAAAGAACCACCCAAGTTGAGTAAGCTGATGTCACATCCATAGTAGCACTCTAAGCAGGGTCTATGAGCGAGACAATGTCTATCATTCTAACCACCCCCTCCAAAGAAACAGTGCAAGATGCAGAAAACACATGTGAACTACAGGCTTACTGCTATGACCCAGACTACTCAGACTCCCCCAACCTTCGTCACCAACCTGAAATCAAGCAAAAGTTCTTCAAACAAACAGGACTTTACTCATAAAAGCCAGCCACCAATTCTTTCTATATACAACTGTTGTCTTCCACAGTCTATCAGCCCAGCCACACCCCTTTTAAGTCCTCAGAGGTGTGGCTCCTCCCTAGCTTGGCTCATCCTTCTGCCTTGCTCCAGCTGCCTCTTTAAAGGCCTCCTATTTCTGGCGTCTAACATGGCTTCCTCTCCCTCGCTGCTCTCTTCAGATAAGGGCTGCTGGCAGCTCGTGTGTGTGTGTGGGGGTCAGCTTCTGGCACATTGTCAGCAGCCTGCATGCCATCCTCAGCCTCTGGCATGCTCTCAGTAGCAGACCCATCGTCCTCCTCCACCTCTAGGCCGGACTCAGCTGCCAGGTTTGTCACAGGCTGTTGCTGAGTCACAACACTTACTGTCTTTTTCCAAATCAGCTTTCCCCTGCCTCATTCTTTCCACCTTCCACCATTTAACCTTTAGGGTCTACTTAAATGTACGCCTAGATGCCAGAAATGTAGTGAAGTGGTTTAGATTAACACTTTAACCTTTTCCTTGTACAAGTGGTACATCTCTAGCTGTCTGCAACCAGCTGAGTTTCAATGATAAATACATATTTTACGGCTCCTCAGGCACCCTCCCAAGGACCATATGATTGTATCTTAGCGTTTAATGTCAACCTAAACATGCATTAGTAGCTATTCTTTTAATTTTTAATAGGTAAATTTTTATTTCTCTCTCTGTTTGAAGAAATTACCCAATTAAACAAAGAGACAATTACCAGGGAAAGAGAGCTCAAAACCAATAGTGGCATATAGGCAAATGAATATTTTTTTATGATTAATTTGATCCTAGGAGCTATCTTCAAGCTGAGAGCTGGAATGGAAATTGGGTTCACTGGGCATTTGAGGGCAGCTAAATTTTTTCTAAATCAGAAAAAATAATTTTAGCATTGGGGCTGTTCGTGTAGCTGCTGATTTTGTCTGTTTCTAACAAGCCCCACTGTTCGTGTTTGGTGCCATGTTAATAAAAGGTAAATTGAAGTGATGATACATAGTGGCTTCTATCAGCTATGCAAGCTGTGAGATGAAAATTTGATAGCCTTAATAAAATAGTTTAAAAGTTATAATCAGGTTAACGATTTTCTTATGTAATTTGTTTTCTAACTGTCATGCCATCATCCATCTCATTCCATTATTCCTTCTAGCAAACAACGGCCTCTCTTCCAAATTTTAGATTTATCTTGGATTTTTGGAACTTTGGATTGTTATTGCATTATTCTATGATATAATGTCCACTTTGCTCTTTATTAGTCCATTGGTAAGTTTAAAAAATATCAACCGTATGGTATCATTTCTTTCTACAATAACTGTAGGTGTAAATATATACAGGTAATCCTCAATTTATGACTACAGTTGAGCCCAAAATTTATGTTGCTAAGTAAGATATTTGCTCAGTGAGTTTTGCCTCATTTTACGATTTTTCTTGACACATTTGTTAAGTGAATCATTGCAGTTTTAGTAACATGGTTGTTAAGTGAACCTGGCTTCCCCCTTGACCTTGCCTGTCAGAAAGACGCAAAAGATGATCCCATAATCCCAGAACACTATAACTGTCATAAATCTGAACCAGTTGCCAAGCATCCAAATTTTGATCACATGACCATGGGGATGTTGCAATAGTCGTAAGTGTGAAAAGTCATAAGTAACTTTTTAAAGTGCCGTTGTAACTTTAAACAGTCACTAAATGAACAGTTGTAAGTGAAAGACTACCTGTATTATTTTTGCATGAGTCATAGTCCTAAATGCATACTATTCCACCCATCTCAAAAGTTGCTGAGGTTGAGAAACGCTGGTACACACTGGTGTATTTCCTTGCAGAGAAAGATGGCATCATTTGTAGGGATGACTAGTTAGACTGTTTATTGGCAATGGAGATGGAAGAACTTTATTGTTACTAGGAATGGTCAAGTTGCAACATTGGGGTCACAGCTGTCCTGGTCAATGTTCTTCTAACATGAAAATCTCAATTTGATCTGTTGTGAAGTGGGAAGAATAGTGATGCTAGTCATATTGGAAAGGGAGAAGCCAGGATAAATTATCCCAAAGATGCTTTTTCAGGAGACAACTGGACTTTCTGGTTTTTGTTTGAAGGTGTTTTGCTTCACATCCCAAAAGCTTCTTCAGCTTCAGGATAAATTAGAATTTTAAGAAAGATATGCAAACTGGTAGGAGTTTCCCAGGGATAAGCAATGCAGTTAAAAACTAGTTGCAAATGTTTTACTTTAAAAAAATCAGAGGAGAAATAGAATCCTAGATAGAGATCAGGAAAAAAAGGTAAGTGTCATAGATCTGCCCTTGGACTCCTCTCCAGACGTGAGTTTGGAGGAGGAGGAGGAGTTTGGATAAGCAGAGGGAAGCACAGAGTCAAGCGATGGCCCAGATTGGGGCTTGGAGAGTGATAGCCTGATGGAGAAGCCTTAGCTGGGTCGATCAGATGAATGACAGGCTGAGGATAAGTAAGGTGAGCCACAGCTGCAGCAAGTTGGCCAGGAGGCTCCAGATGAGGGCTGAGAGCAGCTGCCACAATGAGAAGGATGTGGAATTCACACCTCCTCCCGATCCAAGGACATGTAAGACAGAGAGGAGATAGGCACAATGCCATTCAGCTAGACTACTAGTGAGGGAGGCAACTTCATCTCTCTTGAAGGGTTGGCATTGGTATCACCTACTTAATCCCGCCTTGAAGACTTCAGCATTACTGGAGCAATGTGCCCAATTCCATGCCTTGTGTGCTCATGCAACGTATCCCAACCCATTCAACTTGTGATTTCCTGGACTTCGTGTGTGCCTTTTGGACTCAGTTACCCAGTGACTTTTGCTGTGCTGAACTCGGAATCCAAACGGGGGTGCTTTCTCAGGCCTTGTTTGGGGGGTTTGAATAAACCTGTGGAACTCTTGCCATACGTGCATGTGTGTAAGGGAGCAGAGCAGCACAGTTGCTTAGATAGGATGGGATCAAAATGGAGGAGCTATTTTTTTTTTGCAAAGAGTTAGAAGTTGGGTTAGATATAAAAGTCAATGAGCTGTGAGTGTAAAAAGGGGGAAAATGTAGGTGGGAAGGGGGAAGATTTGTGAAGTAAGACACTGCGGGGAGACAAGAAAAGAAAAGGCAGAGAGGTTGCCTGAAGAGATAAGAATCCAACTCAGGAAGTCTTTTGTCTCTTTGAAATAGAAGGAAAAGAAAGGTGACTTGCACTATGAAAAGCCAAATGACAGAAGAGAGAAAGAATAAAGATGGTTCTTTTTCCTGCCAGCTCACTAAGGGTTCTCCTCTCTGTAGGTTAACTGGGCAGAGATAACCTGGGTGCAAAGCTTTGGTAAGCAAAAATCAGGGGAAGAAGCAGATGTCCCATTTGTGGAGGGAAAAAAATTGCCAAACTGATAGGGACCAGAGAAAGGTAGAAAACAGTGGCCCAAACCAGCAAAATAAAACATGGTGAGTGACTGCAGGGACTGAAGAAAAACATAAAGAAGAGTTGGGAGGTGAGTAGTTGGTTTAAATTGGACTTTAAAAAATATTTTAATGACCCCATAATCCCTTGCATCAGGGTGGAGTCGGGCCAACTGAATGGAGCTGAGTGTTTACTGGCTGGATGCCCTTCCTGTCTTGTCCTATAGTGTTCACAGCAGATATATTCCCATTGTGCTCAGAGAGAGAAATATCTGCCTCTACCTAGGATCGAACTCACAGCCTCCTGATTATGAGGTGACTGCTCAACTTGTCCCAGGTAGTTCTGGAGGACACAAGTGGGAAACTTCCCAGTGTAACCTTCCCTGTAGGGCAAAAGAGGACATCTCATTGACTACAAAAGAGGAGTCCTATTTAAATTTATTTACATATTTTAATATAGTAGTACATTTTTCTGTTTCTTACTGATATAGTGAAACTGTTGTGATTCTTCATCAAATACCATATTTTGATTGGCTTTCTGAGGTAGAGGAAAGGAACATAATAAATTACAACTAATCTTCGACTTCCGAACACAATGGAGCCCGGAATTTCTCTTGCTTAAGTGAGACATTTGTTAAGTGAATTTTACCCTCCTTTTACGGCTTTTCTTGCCACAGTTGTTAAGTAATCGACTTACGACCATTTTCACACTTACGACCATTGCCCATGGTCACATGATCAAAATTCAGATGCTTGGCAACTGACTAATGCTCGTGACTGTTGCTGTGTCCCAAGATCATGTGATCCCCTTTTGCGGCCTCCTGACAAGCAAAGTCAGTGGGGAAGGCAGATTCACTTAACAACCATGTTACTGACTTAACAACTGCAACAATTCATTTAAGAATTATGGCAAGAAAATGGAGCAAAATTCACTTAACCGTCTGGCTTAGCAACAGAAAATTGGGGCTCAATTGTGGTCATAAATCAAGGATTACCTGTATGGTTCTGTGTTTTTGGGTGCTCAATCGCACTATTTCCTCGGTAAAGCAGTGTTGGGCCTAAGCCCAACAATGATAGGTGACATTTCTTCCAAACTGGGTTCTTTATGGTTTCACATCTGTAGGCCAGACTAAGGAATCTACTATCTGTATCTAGAATGGGAATGGGAATGGGAGTAGAGCGGTACAGAACGGAACAGAACAGAATAACAGAGTTGGAAGGGACCTTGGAGGTCTTCTAGTCCAACCCCTTGTTTACACAGAAAACCTTGCACCATTTCAGGCAAATGGCTGCCCAGTCTCTTCTTAAAAACTTCCAGTGTTGGAGCATTCAGAACTTCTGGAGACAAGTTATCACACTAATTAATTGTTCTCACTGTCAGGAAATTTCTCCTTACTTCTAGGTTGCTTCTCTCCTTGATTAGTTTCCACCCATTGCTTCTCGTCCTGCCTTCAGGGGCTTTGGAGAACAGCTTGACACTCTCTTTGTGGCAACCCCTGAGATATTGGAACTACAATATAGTCACTAAACTAAAATTGGAACCAAAATTTCCACTGCAGCTCGGTGCACTTGTAAAGTGAGTCACCCCATGACCAGATTGAATTTTACAATTATTTTTTTTACTGTGGTTGTGTCTTGAATCATTAAACAAATCCAGCTTCCCCAATTATTATTTTTTTTGTCAGAAACTGGCTGATAAGGTCCCAAATGGTGATTATGTGACCGCAGAGTGCTGCAGCCAGTCATAAATTTATTTATTTTTGAGATTTTTTTATGCCGCCCAATCCAATAGACTCAGGGCGAATAAATGAGAACCGGTTGCCAAACTGCAATCGTATTGTGATCACAGGGATAGCACAATGGTTGTAAATGTGAAGACAGGTGATAAATCACTTTTTCTGACGCGGGGGTCTCCAAACTTGGCAACTTTAAGACTTGTGGACTTC
>JANHFQ010009312.1:103858-115616 GCA_032468035.1 Aparallactus werneri | reverse complement strand
CATTCTTTGTGTATAAGTTCAGCATTTCCTCCCATATTTCAAACAAGTGACATTACAAACAAGTGACACTTAGCTATCTTTTTAGGATTGTATGCATGTTTTCTAAATAATGTATATGCATAATAGACAGAAGAGCAGTGCCAGGAGGCATATAATAGGATTCTTAGCCCAGCTCCTGATCCACAGAGATAAGCATGGAAATGAACTTTCCAGTGATATGACTCTCGCTGGACTTAAAATTGCTTAGCTGAAGCAACTGCATTACCTTTAATTATAGCATAAAGAAGAATATGTTCCTAGCTAGTTCTTTAAATACATTTGTCCAGTAATTGTTGAATCCCAACTACTTTATATTTTCTTTCTTTTGGGAAAAAAAGGGATCAACCAAACACAATTGTACATTTTCATGCATGTAGCAGGAATGTTAGATTTAGTGGAAAATATTATGGGATAATAATAAGACCAGATGCTGTGAACTGCTGTGAGACTTGGAAAATAGTTGAAAATGTATCTATAATTTTGATTTTTTAATGGTTTATTTTAATATCCTTTCATTGACCTGTATTTTGCATCATCCAAATATGATTCACACTGACATTCATTATGGATTATTTACATTTCAGAAGTGAGTTTCTCGTGTTTTAAAAAATTGGTATATGTTAACTTGCTGTTCATGTGGATAAATATGGTCACCTTAATGTATTTTTCATTTTTTCCCCATTCACTGCAGTTATTTCCTGTTGTCAAGATTCAAATATAAAGAGAAACATCATTTTTTCCCTTTCATTAGGCTTTCATGTTAAATCTCTGTTCTCCTGTCCTATGTTTCAGAACCACCAAATAGTTGTGGTGTCTGTTAAAATAACTAACTTCCCATTCCTTATAAATTTTTCCTGGAAAACTTGTGTTCTTGCCTGGTGATTAGCCAGTATGATTAATATGATTATCCATTAGCCAGTATGATACATGTGAAATGTTTACCTCCAAATAGTCCTGGTTTTTATACTCTTAAAATGCAACCTATATCAGCGGTGTCGAATCTATGACGTGTGCTGGGCAGGGCACATAGAGCCCTCCCTGCGGGCACGCAAGCTGTTGCCCTGCCGCACAGGCGTGCACACTTCCCACCAGAACGGTCATGAAATGGGCCGTCCCACCCGCCCAAACCGTATACATACCTTTGTAGCCTCTTCCGAAGCACTGCTGAGCTCCATGACAGGGCGGAGCAGCTGTTTTTCGGCTCTGGGAGTCACATGTGCGTGGTGCGTGCACCTGCGTGCATGTGCATGCACTTTCAGCACGAACGGCCAAAAAGGTTCAACACCAGTGACCTATATGGTAGTCTTCCTTTATGATTCTTTATTTGACAGTTCCATTGCTCCTTTCTCGGTGCTGCTTTTGATACATTACTCCCAAATTATTTGAGAACTGATTAGTAGCCCAGAACTTCCTTTTTAATTGTGGTATGCCGAGACAAAATGTGTGCTGGTTCAGTTTTATTCAGATGCCCAGATAATGTTAGCTTTGTGTTTTTGCACTGTCATTTTATACTCTGGTTATATTTGTTACTGATTTGCGATGTTTTGGAAATCTCTAACTATACAAAGGATGGAAGAGATTTTATATTGGTATTCTTTACTTGGAAGCTAGAAGAAACCAAGCTGAACTGAGTGTAACCATATTTCCATGAAAAGCATACTTAATATTTATGGAATGATATTTTCCAACTTTCTCAATCCCTTTGGTGTGCTTGGAAGTTATGGAAGGAGGAAGAATTGGCTGATTTCCCCCTGCTATTGTGTAAACTGAGGTCCTGGAATCAAACACATATCTTTTCTGAATCTTAATGAATGAACTAATTTATTGCTCTGGCTTGCTGTAATTTTCTGCAAATTCCAAACTTCTTTCAACAGAATCAGTTATAAACAACGGCCACTGAACCAAATATCGTTTTGGCAAGCTATGTAACTATAAGACGTTACAGACAGCTTTGTATGCTACCATTAGTGGTGCAATGTTTTTCCCATGGCATGCTGTGATATTGGTGAACTGAATAAAGACATTGTGTGCTGCTTGGATAGAGAGGAAAACTAGCATCTTAGTCCTATCAGAATATGGACTTTGGGTTTTCTTCCCATGTCAGGTTGACTTGGTGTTGCCTTTCTTTTGGGCGCTCCAGAATTCATATGTCACAGCAACCCTGGCTATTTAATGGAAGAGGCTGGAGACTGGCGAAGAGGCAGTAAGGAGAAATTGCATTTATACATATTATTTCAACTCCTGCATTTTAACACCCCTTTAAAATTTACTTTTATATCCCACAAACTAAAATTAAGAAGTTATTTTCCATTTGAAGTTGGGGCTGATGGGCTAAAGGGGCCAGTGAGTTGTAGCCAGCTGATGGTTGGAAGCCTCCACAATGCATTGACATCCAGCTAGCTAGCTGATGACTAGAGACCTCCCCACATACAATGAAATTCGCCTTGCTACTTCAGCCCCATCTGAACCAACAGTCAGCTGATTGTTGGCAAGTGCTGAAAGTTCCAGCTGAGGTAGCAAGTGGTTTTGGCTAGTGAATTTGGGTAACTTCTGATAGACCTTCTGATTGATCTTGCTGGTAGACCACTCTGAGAATCTGACTTAGAGGATCGGCTCTTCATTGTATAATTTTTACTCTCTCCATCCTGCTTGAGCAAGGTTTGTTGATTCTGATTTCTTGCACAAGTGGCCTTTCTTTTCCATTCTCTCACCAATTTAGTTCCCGAACAAAAAATCCATCTGATTTTTTAATCGGTTCACAACCCAAAATTCGGGTGGTGAACAAAAACGGCACATAAAGATGCCTTTCTGCGCCATTTTCCCTTCCGTACATACACAGAATTGTCTGTGCATGTGCAGTGAGTGTCGCTTCAGAACGCAACCAAATCGGTTCGCGACCGAGGTTTTACTGTACAAAATAGTTCATTGAGAATTGGAAAAGGCACTTGTGGCAAGGTTGCATCCTGTCACCCATACTATCCAACATATCCATAGAAACAGTTATGAGAAATGCACATTTGGAGGAATCTTACCATTGGGGTTAAAATCAGTGGTAGAAATACCACAACTTCTGATATGCAGATGATACAACATTGCTCATGGAAATCAAGGAGTGGAGTGACTAATTCTAAGAATCAAAGGTGAAAGTGAAAAATTTGGACTGCACCTTAATATCAAGAAAACAAAGATAATGACAATGCAGAGAACACACAGGTCAGAGTGCAGTTCGACAGTGAGACCATCAAAACAGTAAAGGAATTCATCCTCCTGGGCTCTAAAATCAACCAAAATGGTGACTGCAGTCCTGAGAGCGGAAGGCACATAGCACTTGGAAGAACTGTATTGTCCGGCATGAATAACACAGCCAAATGCAGATTAATTAATGCAATAATTTTTCTAAATTGCTACCTATGATTATGAAACTTGGACTCTAAAAAGGTAGATAGGATAAGGGTGGATACCTTTGAACTATGGTGCTGGAGGTGACTATTATGCATCCCATGGACTGCAAAAATAACAAAGAAGTCCTAGACTGAACCTCGCCAAAAATATCACTTGAAACCAAGATTACCAAACAGAGGCATTGGTCATATCATGCGAGCTGAACTCACTTGAAAAGTCAGTAATGCTGAAAGTGATAGAAAAAGGAGAAGAAGCCGCTCTAATAACCACTTGTTGGACACTATAAAGGACACTGGGATGACCATGGCAGATCTGAAGGAGGCAGAAAGGCATGGAGATTGCTGATCCATAGAGTGGCCAAGGGTCAGACATGACTGAATGGCTGATGACTATTCTTGCAACCAAATGGAGTGACAGTAATACCATCCTCATATAGTGCCAGACACTTTTTAAAATTAAAAATGTAATTTAAATGAATTAGAATACCCCTTAGAAAATATTGTAGCTTTTCAAGAGCTGAAAAGAATTGTAAGAATTGATGTTTTGGACCGTTTTCCATAAGGAAGTTTTCCAGGATATTATATTTCAGAAATTTGTTTTACAAAAAGATGGGACAAAAGGAAATATGTGCACTGCAGAAAGTAATGTCTCACAAACCTATTATTCATCAGATGTGATCTGCATTCCGTTTTGCGATTTATATTTTACAATACTTTCCCCTTTTCTATGGTTTTTAAAATACTTTTTAATTCAATTTTTTTGTGTTTGTTTTTTATGTTGAGCTAAAGAAGTGCCATTATACTAGAGTTGTTTAGAAAAAGAACCTGGCTATGCCAACAGGCTTGGGGCCAGTGATTCCACCCGAGAGGAGGGTTTTAATGTTTTAATCTTAATGTTTATCATTTTTAATGTCTTTTGAGTGTATTTAAATTTTTTAAATTTTAGATTGTTTCCCGTTTTTGTACGCTTTTAGATGTTGTAAGCTGCCCAGAGTCCTTAGTGAGTTGGGCGGCCTATAAATTTTAATAATAAATAAATAAATAAATAAATCTCTAATGTCAGAAATATGCATTACATTCCTTGGGCAGTCTAGGACATTATTTTCAAGTTGATCACTAAAATTATTGTATCTTAATAACTGAATGTGAATTGTTTTGCCAAAATATTGACTTTGAATATAATATATTTTGTGCTCTTTTTCTGTAAAACTCAGAGTATATGTTCATCCTCCTGCACTTGTTTTAACTGTTATGAATGCAGTCTGTATTCTTCTTCAAAAGAAACCAAACTGGGCAACAGCAAAATTACTACTGTCAGATCCAGGATTCCTTAAAAAATTGATTACAATTGACAAAGATAATTTACCCGAAAAGGTAAGAGTTCATTTGCAAGTAGATTGGATTTCTGCTTTTGTATACATAAATCCTCAAATAAGAAATTTTAAAAATGAAACAAAATAATACATTGTAGTCAAATTTCCTCTAATTTTGCAGAGTTTGGACTAATCTTTCAGAGTCTTAATTATCTTGTGAAAAACTGTCTTCTTGTCCATTTACATTGCTTTTTGCTGTGTTTTTCATTCCACTTTATAGAGATTCAGTTAGTGGGAGTTTGAGACAAAGGCCTCAGTGATAGAATTCTATCTGGAAATAGATAGTTCATACTTATATCTATATTCATATCTAATGAACTATCTCTGATAGCTTTTGAATGGATAGTAAATATTTCACTTTGATTAATTAGAATATTGAAAAATAAACCAATATTTTATTTTTGTGACTTTAATATTTTTTGCTTCTTTTCCCTTTTTCTTTTGTTTTTGAAGATACATTATTCTCTTTATATTGTTGGGCAGTTTATAATTTCTTTTTCTTGATAAATTCAGTGCAATGGAATTTAAAAAAAAAATAAAAAATAAATATTAGTTATTGATTGAAGATATGGAAGAATTTTACATGTATCTTATACATGCCATTTTATTAATTATTTATTTATAATTAATTGTTTTGTATTCATTTTAGGTTTTTATGCAGTTAAAAAAATATGTGAGGTCACCTGATTTCAACCCAGTGAAAGTGGGACTTGTGTCTGTTGCATGTTGCTCCATATGCCAGTGGATATTAGCTCTGGATCACTATCATATTGTTAAAAGGGTATATTTACATACGTTATTTCCAATAGTTTTTAAAACAATCCATCATATTGGATATATTGTATTTATAAGGAGAAAAGATTCTACCTAATTCTGGAATACATTGCTGATTTCTGCAATTTTCAAAATTGTCAGAGGTAAAACAATTCCAATTGTCCTCTTATTTTATATTTACTTTTCTGCTATTTTAATTTTCTACCATAAAACAAATGTAGAAATGAACCTGGATGCAGGCAGCTCAGAGAAGGAAGGCCTGGAAGCAGACCTGCAATATACAGCCATCCTAATTTAATATTTTATTAAGCAATTAATTGAATTGTTTTTCTCATAGTCTCCATTTCTAGTTTAAAGATAGTTTAAAGTAACCTTCTAGTCTCTAGAAGATTGATCTGACAAGAAATGGGTCAACTTTGGTTTCAATTGTATGTCACTATAACTATTAAGAGTGTTTAGCAAGTAGTCCTGACTTATGACCATAATTAAGCCCAGAACTATAGCCAGTTGGAAATAAACACTGGGAAATGGCAAACAATGTTATAAAATGTTTGCAGGATGCTGCAAACAGCTGTAAAGGTGAGTTGATTGCCAAGTACTCAAAATGCGCTCACATGATCATGTTGTGTGTGTGTGGCTACTGTAACTTCAAAATCAGATCATTAATGCTTTTTGCATGTCTGTCATAACTTTGATTCAACTTTGATATTCAAGGTGCTGGTACTAACCTTTAAAGCCCTTAATAGTATGGGTCCGGTTTATTTAAGGGAACATCTGGCGCCAGCCTCCCGCCGCCCTAAGGAGGCCCACAGGGAGGGCCTCCTTAGGGAACCGACGGCCATGGAGTGTCGTTGGGCTGGGCCCATGGGTAGGGCCTTCTCTGTGGGGGCGCCCACCTGGTGGAATCAGCTACCACTGGGTCTCCATATGGCCCCCGACCTCCGTACCTTCCGCAGGGAACTAAAGACCCACCTGTTTGAGGTGGCCGGCTTGGTTTGAGGGTGGGGATTTTTATCATCTTTTAAAATTTTATGCTTTTAATCAGGTTGTTATTTAATTCATTTTTAATTGTATATTTTGTATTTTTTATCATACCCTGTACACCACCCTGAGTCCCAGGAGAAGGGCAGTATATAAATTTAACCAATAAACAATAAACAATAAACTTTGAACAGTCGCTAAGCAACTGTTAAGGACTCTCTGTATGTTCTTCCTTTCCATAGGGATCCTTGTGGAAAAGGATCTCTGGCATCTGTTCAAGATTGCAGAGAAGGCAGAACAGATAGTGTGATCTTAGTACCTCCTTTAAAATAATTATATAGAATGTCTTCCTGGAATTTTCCATCTCCTGTCTGAATTTCTTCCCCCTAATATTCAAGGGCATTTTCCCTTTGCTTCTGTCCTGTCCCTGCAGAATTGTTATGAGGAAGATCACAGGAGAATAGAAAGAAAGGTTGTGGAAGAATTGCCAAGACTAAGGGGTCATTTCATCCTCAGGAAAAATCAGCCCTCCATATTAGACCCCACAGAGTTGGCCTCCTATAGGTTCCATCAGCCAAACAGTGTCAGCTGGCAGGACCACATGGTAGAGCCTTCTCTGTGGCAGTGCCGACCCTTTCGAACCAGCTACCCCTGGGATCATCCCTGACCTACTGACCTTCCGTCGAGCCACTAAAACATGGCTGTGCCAGCAGGCTTGGGGCCCTTGATCCCATTCTGGGAGGTGGGGGTTTATTACTTGTATATTTATTAATGAATGTTAATTTTAATTATATTATTGTTGGGTTTTTTATTGTTGTAAGCCATCCTGAGTCCCTTTGGGAGTTGGATGGCCTATAAATTTTAATAAAATAAATAAATAAAATAAATAAAAGGAAGCTCAGGGGGTGGCCCTTCCAAGCTCCCTTTTCACTGGCAGAGGGTGGCAGGAGGCCATCGTAGCTTAAAATGGAGCCTGGGAGGGCCACACACAGCCCTCCTGGGCTCCATTTTTGTTGGCAGAGACACCACTGTTTGCTGTTTTTAGAGTGGCCCCATGGGCCAGATCTAAGCAGCCTGCAGGCCGGAACTGGCCCCTGGGACTTGAGTTTGACATCTCTGCTATAAACCATATTCTAAAGCATGTGTTGTGGTAACCTTCCAAGAGTTCCCAAAATTACATAATCTCACTCTTAATGATAGAACATTGACTGACAGATCAAATTAATCTGATTTCTTTTAATGGAATATAGTTGCACTTCCGTGACTGGAAAAATGCATATATATGCAAATCAGGGATAACACATATTTGATATGTTTTCCTTTTGTATTTACTGGTGGAAGTTTATTGAATATAAATTAAAATACAAACAAACTGTGAGGAACCAAATAGATCATGGCCTTGGATTCTGATTACCTATTATTTTCGGTAGCTATGCCAGGTTCAACATGCAAGTTTGTAGAATTATTTGCTACGAGAGGATCAGCAAATAAGTTCAATAAATAAATGTATCATGTATCATGATTTTTAATAATATTTTTACCTGTAAATTTTACTTAGGTTCATGTAAAAGTTTCACTAGATATTTTGTTTCATAGTAATTAACTGCATGACACAATGTGTCCCCATGTCTACATGTACACATACACACATACGTGTTTGTGTGTGTGTGTGTGTACATGTGTGTATACCGGTATATAAAAAACTGATTTCTAATGTTGATGTCTGACTAAATAGTGTCTGCTCCTTCTTTTGTTTTTCAGTTAATGAGACTGATAACATTGGGCCAATGCATGAAATCAGTATTACCAATTCATCATCATTAAGCTTCAGATTGTCTAATCTAAGCCTCAGTACAAAGTATAAATTCTATGCAAGGGCCTGTACAGTGCAAGGATGTGGAAAACCTATTACAGACGAAGGACTAACAGTAAACCATGACAGTAAGTTAAAAGTAGGATGGAATGCCTGCAAATCTAATCTTAATTGTAACATCTGGGTATTGGACCTAAGGAAAATTAATCAGAAGGAAAGAAAAGAGTGCTTATCTGTAAAAGGCTGATACTTAAGGCTTCAGAAGGTTGCATATCATGATCTACTAAAAATATTCCTCACCAACCATTTTGTCTTTGTCTTTTCTCTGAATATACTGTAAATTTGCAAAATAGCTTCTTACGATAATGCTCTGAAGACATGGATTTATTTTGATTTGAAGTAGTTCAATACCATGAATATTAGCTATGCAAAACTTCAAAGGAGTGTTTCATTTTAACAAAATGACAAATGAAACACTCCTCAAAGATCCTTCATACAGTAATGACCTTGTCACTTACATAAGACACAAGAGAAGCATCCTGTTGTTTCACTATATCTGTGGCATCCTACTACTAAAGTCCAGGTAAGTACCTTCACTGCTTTCTGTTTCAGAGCTATGCTCATTCTTCCTCCACATGTTAAAGGAAAAGGCTGAGAACAGTCTTCTTCAGCAAATGCTACAGGAGAAATCTGAGTTTTCTCCTGAAGAATTAGTCACAGAGCTTCCAAGGTTGAAAAGTTTCGGTTGGACTTGAATTTCTTGGAAACTGCAGACAATTATATCCTAAAGATTTTCCAGAATGGGCAGGTCCAGTGCAGACTGCAGGAAGTCCTACGGTACATGCTGAAGGTGGCCCATTTTCACAGCCCTCATATAAGAATCTTTCATTTGATCACTTCTACGATGGATTACAAGGTATCTTCCACAGACCATTTACCCATCTGAAAATAGTCAATGGTGCAGAGAAGCTCTTTTGGTGGCACTCAATTGTCCCAAACGTTTGCTAGGTGATGAGCAATTGAGAGAAACTAGCAGCATGACAAACCCAAAGGTGCCTTTTCAGGAAGCAATGGGACTTTCTTGTTTTTTCTTTTGAAGATATTTTGCTTCTCATTCTTGGATGAGAAGCGAAATATCTTCAAAAGGAAAAGAAAAAACTAGAAAGTCTTGTTGCCTCCTGAAAAAGCACCTTTGGGACAACCATGACCTGGATTAATGAGAATATCTACAGACTTTTAGCAGAATGAAAGAGCACATGTTTTCATGACACTTACTTTCTTTCTTCCAACCATAGATAGAAAAGAAAACCCAGTGGTGTGGAAAAAGCTCCTTTGATTCAGGAGATTTGATTTAGCAAATTAAATTAGGTCATCTACACAATTCAGATCACTCCTTTAAGCAAATCTGTGTAACCTTATGCAATCTTACTGAGCCAAAGAAGTTTGGTTATAAAGGAGAAAAAAGTACTACGTAGGTCCATTGTTATAATAATCAAAAATATAATTATATTTAATTTGACAAAGTTTGCTGCAACAGAGCACCACTTTTAATATACACATGGACAAATCTGAAGCCCATATTTAATTGCAACTCTTTAAACTGTAACATTCAGGGGTTCACTAGATGAACCATTTAATTTCCAATTAAAGCCCCATCAGCACAATTACATCCATCATTCAGCTGAAATGTGATCAGATGGGTGACTTACAACTCTGTCTCTATAGCTGTAGAACCAACTAGATATTAATTAGTAAAATTAAGTGAGATTGGCACACCAATTTGCTAGACGGAATGAGCTAAGTAGAAAATGCCCAAGTTCATCAGTGTGAATAACATACAATAACAGTGTTGACAGGGAACAGTCAAACATTTTTCTTGCACTTAATAAGTTATCTTATTAGAACAGGAGTGCATTCTATTTAAATCAGAAACTGGGACTGTGGAAAACCCACCAACGTTGCTTTAAAGAAGAGAGAATTAATTTATTTGAGGTTCTGTTGAAAAACACAGTACCTCTTCTTTTTTTCCTGTGGAAGATGTAGTTGAATCTTTCAAGCAGAATCAGAATATCAAAGTTAGCACCTCATAACAATGGTTGCTTTTGGTCTGGCTGATTTGACTGGACTATGATTTGTTTTTATATAGCCCAGACAAGCTTGTGATATTCTGGATTGGGTAGATTAATTTGTAGTATGATAATTCAATAGTGTGGCAATAGTGTGATGCAGCCACTGGTAAGGCAAATGCCACTTTAAGATGTTTTAACAGGGACACAGTAATGTCCCTGTTAAATTTCAAGTCATGTGAGAAATGGTTAAAAGTATTGAATTTATTTAGCCTTCAAAAGAGAAGTTTAAGAGGAGGTACAATCTCTATCTTCAGACATTTGACCAGACATTCAGACATTTGGTAAGCTCTGTTGGAGATGTGACTTTTGTTTCGAGAGTTACTGTTTAACTGAGCATGATGGGTATATAGTAAATTGTTATGATAGTTTTAATTTCTGTACACCACCCAGAGTCACTGCTGTGAAATTGGAATCTTCATATATCAGATGGGTAGATGGGTGGATGGATGGATAGTAGATAGATGATAGATTTTCATTTGTTGTATTAAGTTATTGCTCAAAACATTTTGTAATAAAGATGAATCTTAACTGAAGTATCTTAGGGAAATAGTAAAATTGTTCATTGTTGGCTTAATCAATTATCTCCAAAGTATCATTCATTTTCGTAAGGCTCCAAACTCAAGAGAAATCTGGACTTATGATTTAGTATTTAATGTCTATATGGGTTCTTTGATATAAAAGAAAAAGAAAGCTGAGGGCCTGTTGGTTTTATTCTTAGTTCTCATCTTCTGGATAATAAAAACAAAAATTAACTCAACTGCTTGTGTTGCTAATAACTAGACTTCAATGACCTTTAATATATTCCCTAAAAATATTTTGTTACTAATATATTATGTATTTTCCTTCTTAAAATTCTTCGTTTTTTTATCTTTTCAAACTACTATTGCATACTGCAATGTATACATAGGCATATTCTTTATCTCCCTCAGGTACCAAATGTAGCTCTAAAATGAACTCCCAGACTATCCTTACTGGATTTATACACTAAACAAATCTTTGCAGAGATCTTAATGTGAAATTTTTATAAAAACCCAAAACCTATGTCAAAATCTCCTTATTCAGCAGTTAATATTAATTGGATATCTGTAGTGCAGCAGACTCTATTTTATTAAGTCTTTAAACAGCTTTATGATATCCTTTTATTTGCTTTTTGTTTGACTTCATTACGACTTCATTAAAAGTGAGGCAGAGAAAGCTCAATTCATTGTGGCTTTTTTTTCTTTTTGAGACATTTCAAACCAAGCATTT
>JANHFQ010009302.1:21128-31238 GCA_032468035.1 Aparallactus werneri | reverse complement strand
CACTGCAACCTTACAATAAAAGTAGTATCAATATTCATGGTTTTGGTTTCCTGGTCTGAACTATCTCAAAAGGTTAACATCAAACTTGCAAGTTGGAAAGTGCTTTTCCCCTCCTTATGTCAAGTCCCAGGGAAATCAGGACATCCAGGTAGTTCAAATGAGTATAAAGGTTTATTGCAAGCTTAAGCTCTCTGCAAGAATCTGAACTACTAATGGTCCAAGCAATTTGGTGGTAGATAAGAATTAAAGGAATTCAAAATGGGCTAGACTTAGATCCTTTGAGGTCATGAAGGGACTCATGACTGATAACGCATTTGACCCCTCCCTCAGGTTCAGCCTGGTCACCTCCTGCACCCTGCCTTTACATTCTAGAGAACTAGAGAAGGTTAATTTTGAAATGCTTTCTCAAGTTGTGTTTCTGGTTTGGATTCAGATTTCATCTATCAGACATTGTCCAGGCTGCTGTTCTTTGTCATCTCTCTCCAGGTTATTTACAGTACATTACATTTATAGACCCAGCCTTGTTTCTCTACTAATGTAACACCGAGAGACCAAGCATAACAGATACACAAAGCTTTCATAGAGGAGCCTTGCACTGTGAATTGATGCTAAAAGGCTCCCTCCCTTCAAATGTTGAAAAGCACAGTGTAACATTATGTGAGAAAGAGCCTAGGAGATGGGATGAAAAGATGCTGCTTAGGGGACAGCCAAATAAGAGACAGCATAGGTGCATAGTGGATAGAGCAAAAGGCTTCAGAGGGACCCTCCCTAGTTTTGAATACTGTAAAGGTGATGATGGGAGAATATTTCTGTTCTGACCTAGGCTTGACAAAATCACGAAGCAGACGCCTCATCCTGACAAAACCCTTTTTAGTTAGGCTAATTCCTCTCATTCACATCCAGAAAAGTCCCAGCAAACAGTCCTTCAAGAACGATTTACAACTACAGACCTTACCAGGCTTGGAGAGTTGCCAGGTGGATAGATTCCAAGTGCAACGATGTAGCAGAAAATACTTGGCAAGGAGTCAGGAACAAATCTTCACTCTAATTAAATGAACTAATTGTCTCCTGCAAACACCAATCCCCCTTCACTTCTCTTTATTCCCTCATCATCCACTTGTGCTTTTACTCCCGAGTTGACCCTTGTTCCTTAACTGTTCCCGTCTCCTGGCAGCTCTGTGCATGCGCACATTGGGAACAGGCTCCAGCTGTTCTTCTGCCCCACTGATCTCCGACTCCGAAGGCAGCTGATAACTGTCAGATGGCCCTGGCCCCATCTCTGCCTCTGATGCAGAGCCTTTGTCAGAGCCTTCCCCAGACTCCAGGACTGGCCCATGTTCCTCCCCAACTTCCTCGCTGTCCGAGTCTGCCACCAGCTCTGCTGGTCCCTGGCGGGCCACAACAATTTCCTTCCAGGTTTACAAGATTCTGTTAATGTAGTTTTACAATAAAGTAGAATTAGTTTTCTGGTTGTGTTTCCTATCTGGTCTACCTGGTAAGGCTAACTTATCCTAATGAGAAGCTCAGCATGGTCCCTGCCCTTGCTTTCCCTGTGTCTCCATATTTGTTTGTGGGTGATGTCGGTGTAGTTTTGCTGACAGTTCCAGGTGAAGTGTCTTGCGCAGACGCAGGATAGGACAGCATTCTGCTGCTACCCTTTGAGAGAACACAATTCCTTCCGAGTTTTGAGAATGAGCTCTCTCTCATACACATATTTTGGGTGAATGCTTGATATTTTGTTTTACACACTTTTTACTTTGTTTCCATTTTTGTATTGTAATTTTTTTTCAATCTGTATTTTAAATTTTTAAATATTGAGCGAGAGAGAGCCAAAAAATCCTTTCAAAGTGCCCATTCCAGTGTTTCACCCAAGCTTAATAAACCCTGCCAAAAATCTGGTGCAGAAATGGGCTACCAGAGGAAGTGATATTAGCATGCTTGGAGGAACCTCAGATTTGATAAAAGTCCAATAGAATCTTTAAAAAGATTCTATACATTCTAAAGTACATGTAGATTCTAAAGTACTAGGTAAAGGGAAAAAATAAAAATCCTGGTGGATAGTATTAAGTATGCTTAGTAGTATGAACATTAGGTATCAGTTACAAATGAAATACAGACTTCATTCTGGTAGAAGTTCTTTGCATTTCTAATTGTTATTTTATGTCAGTTAGGAAGCCTTCCAAAATCCAAACTCTACATTAACACAGTAGAAAGGATGACTTACAAGATCGATAATGAAGAGGAATGCCTCTGGGTTGGGGAACGCTTTTTGGAGAATAACTGTGTACCCCCTTTTTCAGATGTCCCTGCAGCCAACTCCCACAGCCAATCTCGATCGAACAGATGATCCTGTGTACAGTGATGTGATGGGCCTGGTGAAGGCTGTCTTGCGGTTGAAGAATGAAGTCAGCAACCATCCCCCTGAGCGATATATTCTGGTTGTTAAGGTAATTCAGTATGACGTTTATTTGACCCAACCCTGAACAACTTCTCAGAATGGTATATGGAAAGGAAAGAAAGAAAGCAGTGCGAAGTATAGCATGAACATAAGACTCAAGCAGAAACCGATCTAAGTCCACACAATAAGAGAGTCCAGAATGAACAGGAAGGAACAAACAAAGGACCCAATTGTTGTGACTAAGTAGTAGGAAGCTGGCACAGTAGTGTGCTAGGATTAAGAAAGTCAGTATTATCATTTTATTAGTATTCCTTTAAGAAGTACCAGTTAGAGTTGGCTGAGTTAAAAGAATCATTAAGACAATAGAAAGCATAAAAGAGGCCTTTCAGAAGCTCAGAAAAACCACAAAGGCAAGCTGAACATATGTTTTGGCAGGGTGGGGGGTGTCAAAATTTATTCATGTCTCATAGCTGTAAATAACAAAAAAAGTCTAGAGCCCAAATCGAACGGCAAAGCTGTAGTCATAGAAAATTGATGGCATCCTAAAGAATATTTGTTTTTCAGTCTTCCACAGAACTCATAAAATTCTCATAGGATTCTGCAAAAAAACTCCACTCTAGACAATTCTTTTCTAGAATGCATCTTCCATTCATGCAGGTTCCCTACATAGTTAGAACCTGTATGCGATGAACCAAAATAGCTAGAAGAATTTTCACATTACATTCTGACTTCTTCCTTTTGTAGGATGTGGGTCTTTCTCTTCGAAAACTCATTGGGAGTGTGGATGACATCCTTCCAGCTCTACCCGCATCTTCACGCACTGAGGTGATTCTTGCTCAACAATAAAACTTTCTGATTCCTAAGTGAGACCTTCCCTCTTAAAAATCAAGAAGGATCAGAAATGGACCTGCCAGCCTTAGTTAATTTGTGGCAATAGATTGTGGCCAGTTATAAGAATAATTTATTTGAAATCTTATATCTACTAGTGCAAGAACTGAGTAGAGATCAAAGGCAAAGAGTTTCCTTGGCCTGCAGAAGGTCCAAGATTCAATACTTGGTATCATTTCTTCAAAGAAATATAAAAACCTTTTATCCAAGATTTGGAAAGGACTTATTTTGAGAGTCAGTAATACCACTTACGTGAAACTACCGCTTATCAGAATAGACAACACTTAATTTGCCAATTTTGCAATGGTGTTTTGTCTCAGCATAAAGAAGCTTTTTCTATGCTGATAGTATTTCATAGTTGAGGTTCTGTTTGTTAATCTATTTTGAAATATATAATGAAATATCCTTTTGCTTTTTGAGTGTATTAATTTTTTTACTAAAAGCCAAAGCAAATACTGTAAATATGGAATCAGGTGTTTTTTTCTCCAAAAGAGTTAATTGGGATTGTCTGAAAACGCCCTGTTAAGATTGACCTTGAAATAATACTGGATTTAATGGCCACCTATTCCTGTGTGTTTGCCATTGGCAGATTGAGGGTACCCAGAAGCTCCTAAATAAGGACCTTGCGGAACTGATCAACAAGATGCGTCTGGCTCAGCAGAATTCTATGACCTCATTGAGCGAGGAATGCAAGCGCCAGATGTTGACGGCTTCACATACTCTGGCTGTGGATGCAAAGAATCTCCTGGATGCTGTGGATCAAGCCAAGATGCGAGCCAACCTTGTGAAGATCTCTTTTGAGTGATTTGAGAGGGCTGACTTACGGATTTTTTAAAAATATCCCTCCACAACTGTCACACCCTCTCCCCCATCCTGCCTCACCAAAAACTGCTTGTGTCTTTGATTTTGTCACGTCTGTCTTCTGAGAGCAATGGAGAAGCCATGCTCAGAGCAAGGAAGAGACTCGCCCCGCCCCCCGCCAATGCTCTGTGGACAATGCTGCTAAGGGGCACCTGTGTGCACGATAGGATCCTAGTCCCAAGGTGAGGGTTCTTTCAACCAAATTTTGAACTCTGAATCTGCACCAGTAGTCCCATCACAGAAAGTGACTTCTGAATATATTATGCTTCCTTTGACAGTACCTCTGGCATCAAGTGATACAGTCTGTCTCACTGGTGAGAAAAGAATCAAAGGCAGGTATGGGTGGGGTGGCTTGTGAGCCTCTACGGTGTTCTCAGGAGAAGCCAAAAAACAAAAAATGACACGCGAGATTTCTCCTTGGTTGATCCAAGGGTTCTAAAAAGCCTAGTGAGGGAGAATATGTTTGCTAGGTTGTGCTACATCTATTTTGACTGAAGATGTTCCCATGGGGATGCTGGTTCCTCAGAAGAGACTGTGCATCCTTCTGTGTTGTATAGAAACGTATATTTAATGGCCATAACTGAATGTGTGCGCCCTCCCTAAATCTTCTTCCCTTAATAGCCTCATTTATTGAATTTTTGAACCAGTTTAAACAATAGACCTCTCTCTGTCAAATATACAGATTCAAATAAATGTACAAAGCCATAAGAAGTACAGAAGGGCATCAGGGTTTAAGAAGTTGGAGGTGTTTCAGCCACTATAAGCTGGTTAACTTGAAAAGTTACTTGTAGCCACCACAATCTCTCTGGGTTTTTAGGTATAAAGTTGCAATTAAATGTAAATGTCTCATGTAGTAGTATGACATTACTACAGCTGGAGGGTTTTACGTATCTTCCCTCCCCTTATGAATATAGATCAAACACAGATCTGATCCCACATTTGCTACTGAATTATAATTTGAAATTAAAGTTTCCTGGTAAGCATTGGTATTATGCCTCATAAATATTGGGCTTAAATTTTGCTACTGAAGTTGACGTTTTTGTTGAAAACAAGCACGTTTTGAAGGATTAGTAGCCATTAATAGTGTCTTGATGCAGGTATTTCATTCCTGAAGGAGAGGAAGGGATGGGGGGAGGGAGGGAAGGAGCTAGAAAAGGTGCCTAAGAAATTGACAAGGTATTTATATTTCTTGACCTACGTGAGGTCAGCACAGTTTATCCATACTTCTTCATATTATCTTTATGTGTTAAAAAAACAAGTTTAGAAAACTTTGTTTGCTATGTGGGTTTTGACCAGAAAATTAAAACAATGTTGTTTATTTTGCCTGAGATAAATTAAATATAAAACTCCAGTGGCTGATCTTCCATTTCTTCATCATGAATAACACTTCTTTTCTTATCTAAAGATCTGATGCAGTGCTATAATGCAGTGTCATGCTTTACTATCTGCACATAGAACAGGGGTGTCAAACTTGCATCGTCATGTTGTCATCACATGATGTATCGTGACTTTTCCCCCCTTTACTAAAATAGGTGGGTGTGACCAACGCATGACACATCCGGCCCATGGACCGCCAATTTGACACCCCTGCCATAGTTGGTATTATCATTCTATTAGGCTGTTGCACAAAGGACTTGTAGCTACTATATGAATAGCAAAATAGCTACAATGATTACAGTAATGTAGTGGTCACTCCACACAGATTTTCTTGGGGCTTCAGCTTATTACAACTTCCACTCTATTGATGGAGCCAAGCTATTTCTGTTTCAAACATCTCACATGTAGACTGCTTATGATACTTTGGTATATTCACTAGATTCACAAAGAATTACAGTATATGCACATTTTCAGTTGTTCATTGAGCCAGCATTAATAGTCTCAAGATGTCTCAAACTGAAGTTGTCTCAAACCTTTCTGAAACCCATACATTGTATTCCAGCCAAAATGCAAGGATGTGTGTGTCTGACTCCAATGCAAAAAATCTCAAAGCAGATAGCAAAACTGCACAAAAATACAAATGATGATAATTAAGGGTCAATTACATTTTCATGTAAAAAATGTAAAGGCGAGGGGAAAACAATTAAAACAAAGTTGGTTAGGTTGGATGTTTTTTAAAATGTTGCATATTCACTTGCTGTTGGAAACCCCTTGGCAAATTATTGATTCTTTCAATTACTCTGCATGATGGGTAGTTTGTGGGCATTTTTCCAATGCTTGAAGGTGTTTTAAAAAGTGAAATCAATGACTTAACCACCCTTTCAAAAAAAAAAACTGTGAGCATTTTTCCAAGCTTGCCAGGGTGGAAAGTATTAACGGAATAACATTTATAGTACCTTGTTGCCTCATAAAACAAGCAAAACACTTGGCTGTGTTGATTTTAATGACAACATGCGGTCACTGTTTACCTACATCCACTGCCCCAAATCTTTTAAAGTGGCTCCAAAATCATTGCCTGCCCCTGCATTATGGCTTAGTCTTACATATGAACCAGGCCCAAAAAGTGACTAAATTGGCTCTATGGATCCCCATAAGCTTTCATCTCATCAAGGGAGATGGGTTGTGCCACCAAGTACACAATTCAAGTGAAAATGTTGATACAGAGGCAAGATTACTCACCAATTTGGAGAGTGGGACACGGTTCTCAATCAAAAATACCAATTCTCCTTTCTGAAGTTTTGTAAAAAGCATTTTAAAAACCAGATTGCAAAGATGTTATCCTAGCGCCAATACCGCAGTGTGATGAGCCAATAAAATGATTTGCAAGCTTTCTATGATCAGTGGTTGGCTCAAGACCATCACAGGTGGCATACACTCTGCTTGTCTTTGTCCTCCATGAATCCATCCCTAACCTAACCCTAACCCTGTGAATCCATCTACTTTGCCTGACAAAGAGGAGCTGAGGCTGCTGATACGGGACTCCTAGTACGCCATCAAGGATGGCAGTTTGTCAGGAGAAGGAACCACAGCAAAGGGAAAATCAATTGCCACTAGCTAAAAAGAAGGGTATGCTCTCCACCCACCCACCATGTGATATTTGCAAACATTTTTTTGCCTGCAGTTCAAAGTAGAATCTCTAAAAAGTCTCTATGCTATTCAAGAGGTACTCCATTTTCTATAACTACCAACTGTATGCATTCCTCATGCTCATAGGTTTTTCTGAAGGACAGAATATGATATTCTGAAAGCCAGATTTTAAAACTTCGTTCTTGTACCCTCAGATTTAAAGAGATGAGTATAAAAAGCTAGAGGAAGCCTATAGGCAAATTAAACAGGGACATCTTTGTCTCTTAACATCCTAGGCCAGGGCTGTCAAACTCCTGGTTTAGCAAAGGGAATAAAAGTCACGATACATCACGTGACACAAGTTTAACACCCCTGTCTCTAGGAGAAGAGGATGGTTGGTGTGATTTAAACAAGAGACTGTGCACACCTGAAACCTCTGTGTTTCACCGACAAAAAGATTGGCCACATCCAATAGAACTTCTGTCTGAAAATCTGCACCAATGAATGGATCAGCTAATTTTCATGCATGAAGGCAGCAAATAACCAAGGAATGCATTAGACATACTGAAGATCAAGCTTTTAAAAAAAATTATAGCATTTATACCTTCTCCAATGTGGTGCCCTCCAAATGCACCAACTTACAATTCCCATCATCCCCAGCCAGCACAACCTTTGATCAGAGTTGCAATCCAACATATCTTACAAAAATCACATTGGAAGAAGTTGCTGTGACCTAATCGAGGAACGGAAACCAGGATGCAGTAAGTTGGAAACATTTTTTTACTTTCATTAACAGTAGTTCTGAGAGGGTATGGATGACTAGCTACAATCTTAATAACATTTCTACTTTAAGTCCCTTAATAGAAAATTTATTATCCACCTGACTGCTTGCCAGAACAGGAAGATGAGGTATAAACCAAATGATTGCATAATAAATATTTTCCATGCATCTCCAGAAATTCTCATAATTTATAAATCCTCAACACAGAGAGTCACCAGCACATTTTTCTAATACAAGGAATTAAATGCTGCTTCAACAGCAGGTAACAAAGAGACTTTGTTAAATCAAAGCACTTTCCCAGTTTAGAAATTATTCCAGCTCACATTGTGACATTTTTCCACTGCAACCAGCTTTTTAACTTTACCCTTGGCTTTTCTGGAATAACAGCACACAAGCTTAATGAGCCACAGCGTCAAGAATTTCTGGCCACTGCACTATATGTGGCTCACAAGCCCCCTTTGTGCCCCACAGAGCTACCTCAGGTCATACTGCTGAATAATGGTAGCATGATTTTCTCTTGAATTTTGGCAAAACAAATATGTAAAAGAGGTACACAAAACCTCAAGTTTGAGTTTGCATTATGGTTCTTTGTTTAAGTTTGCATTATAGTTCTTTGTTTAAGTTTGCATTATAGTTCTTTGTTTAAATTTGGGGAGTTTTATATGATGTTATTAATTCCTGGGCAACAGATACTGGATCAAGAGGATGATCCTGCTATTGGCTTCTTTAGGAAATGGAATGGAAGTTTGGGTGGCATTTTTGTGGAGACTGTCTGGTGGTGTTGATATATTTAAAGGTAGCTTCTTCATTCTGCATATCAATGCTAGATCATGCCTGCCAGAAATGGAGGAAGAAAAAGTCCAATTGTCCCCAGCAAACAGACAAAGATAAACATCCAGAGGAAGATGCGGTCAATCACCATGGCAACGTATTTCCAATCTTCTTTGACCTGCAACAAATGAAATATCATGACTAGGGTAACCAATCACCAAGTTAACTGGAATTCATCATGATTGGAATGGGAAAACTTAAAAACATACCACGAATGCTTCGGTAACAGTCCCAGGTGCAGTAGATTAAGTAAGGAAGTAGGCATAGTAAGTATCAATATGCCATACCATAGAATAATTATCCATCAGAGTTAAAATAGACATAAACTAACAGGATTGGGCTGGGGGAAAAATCCAGGTGGGCAGTAGATAGCAGCAAAGAGCATATTTTATGGTATCCCATAACTCAGTTTTCTACTGAGTAGTTGTCAAGTTTTTGGTATCCCAGATATGGCAGCTCTACAGAGTATAAAGTATAAAATTCAATATGCTGGATGAAACTATTCAGTTAGTTTGGTTCTTTCGGAGTTGGGAGACTTTGATGAAGAAAAACAAAATCTTCCAAGCTTTCGGATTCGTGCTGGAGCCAACTTCTCTCTAGCCTAACTTCTTTGGCTAGAGAGAAGTACCCTGAAGATGGGCTCCAATGTGAGTCCGAAAGCTCAGAAGACAAAACCTCTGGCCCCAGTAACTGACCCAGATTGGATCCTGCAACATTATCTTGGGACACGTACCGTATATTCTCCATTCATGAAAAGCAAAATTGCCTGGGAATGATTTTGGCAAACCGAGGGGAGATGTATAACACTTCATTTGGAGCCCACAGATCCATCTAAATTGGATGAACCTGAAACAGGAGGCCTTGGTTTTGTTTGTTTTTTTAAAAAAAACAAACAGCTAAAACAAGTGTCACCTGCCATATAGATCGATGTCCCTACTCTTGTACATTGGGTGTTCAGAGAGCAACAAAGGTATATTTTCTCTCTGGACCATTACCAGCCCTGTCTTTCAGGCAGGGTGTGAAATCACAATATGCCCCTCTCCCAGGCTAAAAGAGTGAACTTTGCCCAGGAAGGAATTTCACGGATGGAGTTCCTATGGGCAGATCAACCTGGACCCATGATATTGAATGAACTATGAACTATGGGTGAGATTAACCACTGTGGTTGGCTGAAAGATTTCTGTCACAATTGTGAATGTGTAATGCTCCAGCCTGTAGAAAAAGACGGTAGCAGAGAAGGCACTGCCTTAACAGTTCTGCCTCAAGGCCTTTTAAAGGTAAAGGTAAAGGTTTCCCTTGCACATACGTGCTAGTCGTTTCCGACTCTAGGGGGCGGTGCTCATCTCCG
>JANHFQ010009295.1:0-10470 GCA_032468035.1 Aparallactus werneri | reverse complement strand
ACTTCAACTCCCAGAATTCCACAGGCACCTTTGCTGGCTGTGGAATTCTGGGAGTTAAAGTCCTCCAGGCTTAAAGTTGCCAAGGTTGGGGACCCCTGTTCCAGACTATGTCTGCTTGGATCATTTATTTTCACAGGGAGGAACAGAAAGGGATATCTGTCAATAGGCTTAAACTATCTTTGGAATCTCTCTCCATCACCTTACAAAGTGTGTTCCCCAGAAAGGCTTCTCTAGAAAGGCTTCTCTTGAAAGGCTGCCTGGATGATGGATTGCTATTTGAATTCCTCTCAGGGGGTCTCTGATTAGCATCACCCATCACTGCTTCTTCAATGCAAAGGCAGGAATCCTTTCCTTTCCAGAAGGACTCTTTCAAATAGAGTCTTCTTCCTTGGTTCACTAGGGTCTGCACCAGTGACTTTTTTATCCAGACATCCATAAACATCTTCAAACTATTGTCTTCAAGATGCTGCTTTATTCTTTGCCATCCTGGAAAGCCTGTTCCAAAAGACAATTAGGAAATATTTGTAAGTTAAATTTGTAAGGATAGTAAGTTAGAACTGGTTTTCGCATTTAATAACTGATTTTAGAAGTTGTTTGGCTTAAAATATACATTCATTTCTGAATGTCATGTGTCTCTCTATTAATGAGATCCACCTTTAAAAACATTATGTCCTCTGGGACAGTATATATTGCCAACAAGAGAGTATATATTACATGAAGTACAAGTACACAGGAACTATCTAGTTTTCTTTGGATTAATTTTCAGGTAAAGTAGACCTGATAAAAAGGGGTTCCAGTTATATACTAAGGGAATCGATGCAGCTTTATTTCAGATACAAAGACCAATACACTGAGAAATTGAAGATTCCTTCAATGCAGTACAAAAGCAGAAAACCACTTACGTAGCTGTGAGCAGATTTTGAGCCCTGACGTGATTAAACTTTATGTAACTAATATCTGTAATTTTTTATGCCCCAGTAATGCACATGAAAAACAGATATAATAAACTTTCAAATAGCAGAGCTATTCAGACCCTGATCTACAATATGTATGACTTTAATCACTTTTTCTCTTGAATTGGAGCTAACTGGTAGCCATAAAAGCCTCCTTAATTTACATGAGCAAATTTTGCTAACTATTGCTTATTTCATACTGGACCAGATGAAGCTTCCGAGTGGTTTTCAAGAGCAGTCCTACTGTATATATTGCAAATTGTAATAGTTGATGATACACAAGATAATAATAATAAGAAGACGTAAGATTGATAACATTTAAGATAAGCATCTTTAAGGTACATTCAGATTCAGATTCTAAATCTTTTAGTTACCAATGATTTGTGTAAACTAACAATGCTTAATTTCTTACTTAAAAAAAAAAGCTATCCTTTTTTCTGTTTTGTAAGAAACGATTTTGTTTTCCATTTACATTCTATTTTTATTTTTAAAAGTGATCTTTCTCAGTAACAAAGATCCAGCAAAACAAAGGAAAGAGCTTGGTCCTTTCTTTGAAAATGCTGTTTTAATTTTATTTTATTTACTAGGATTTTGCACCATAATAAAAGCTATGGAAGAAAATGTCAGTAAAGATTTTGAGCCATATGTAGCCATATTCTTTACATCTCTGTGCACCTGCTGAAGATGATGTCCTTAACAGAGTGGCATTGCTTCAGATTTCTGTTATGTAAGTGAATGGAGAAAAATCTTTATTGGCTCTCCATTCATTGGTTCCAGATGGGAGTTCAGAGGACATATAATGGAAAGAGCTGAACTGATATCAAAACATTTGTTAGCTTAAAAATCAAAGAAATGACAGCCAGAAACTTACAATGCAAAGCTGATTGCAGACAACAAGCTCTGCTGAGTGCTGCCAAGAGTATGGGTTTGTCAGCATTTTAATTCCTGGTTAGTGTTCAATCACATCTAACATCTGTTTGTTTGGGATGTTTAGAAATGTCTTCTTAATAGCGATGAAGGAAAGAGAGGGTCTGAAGCTTAGACTTCTTTATTTTAATCTCATACATTGAGAGGAAAAGGAAGGCGGAAATTAAAACTATTGTTCCCGCATCATCATTTTTTTTTCAACCACCAGGCTGTATATCATTCATACTAAAATTGTGTCATCCAAAGCAGAAAGCTAAAATAGCTAAGCAAATCCCACGAAGAAACTCGATATTATACTTATGATATGTAATAAATCAATAAGAAATAATGTCTACAGAAATGACAAATATGTTCTTCAAGAGCAAAATTGACATATTTTCCCTTTTGTGCATGTAAAAAAAGAGGGATTCCATTACACAAAAATGAACAAAGGCAATTCCAAGAAAATTCCAAATCTAAGATTAAATAAATACATTTATTTAATCAATAAAATTAATTTTAAAATTAGTATTAATTTAAGATTTAAAAGTTTTACAATTATAAAAATAACATTATAAAATTTCAAAAGGTGAAAAATTCTAAAATGGGGGATTAGCAGTTGTTAATACCAGTGGGGGTTCTCATACGGGCTGGCTAGCCCCACAGTGTGGGCCAGTGTGTTGCCCGGGCAAAGCCACACAGCCAAGTTCTGATCCCTTTGTGGAAGACCAAGAGATTGGGGGCTTTCCTCACCTCTAAGGACAGAGCTAATGGCAGAGAAGGTCCCCTTCCTAGACCAACAGGGTCTGCAGCATGTTTTCTCTGCCTGAATAAGTGGGATGGGCTGATAATATGGGGTGAAGCTGGTTCTATAGGTAGCTGACCCTATGCCATGTAGGGATTTATAGATTATGACCAATAAATTAAATTGCATCCAGAACCAAACTGGCACCCAGTGCAGTTTGAAGAACAAAGGTGTTATATGTGCCTTTCTTTGGGCATCCAATATGGTTTGTGCGGCCGCATCCTGTACCAGCTGAAGCTGGTTGGGTTGGCTTTCAAATAGGACTAAGTGTACATAATGTCAATAAATGTCAGATATTTCTGACCGTACTGAATATATTAAACCCGCAAGACTAACGTGTGTGTGTGTGTGTGTGTTGGGGGGGAACGTACTATTTGTACACTCTTTCAACATACACTGATGTAATTCGTTCTCTATCCTCTATTGTATTTCTAGCTATTTTTCATATACGTGAGGTGAAGAGCACCAGTTTGTGAAAAAACATCTGCCAGTTGTATCCACTTGATCTTTGCTCAGTTAATTTCATTATTCATCATAAAATCTCAGAGATCCTCACTTAGTCATTGCACATGAGAATATATTTGTAATCTGAAAAAATGTTCCAAGAGAGGCCAGAAGATCCGATTGCTTCTGATGTTTCAGTTAAATGAATTAAATGGCATGTTATGAGATATACTGTAGCTTCTAGGAAGGAAACTTAAGGAATATAGCTTGTAAGATAAGGTCAAATTTAGAAGACATTCCCCTACTGTGGCTTCATTCAAATGGAGAGCTTTCCAGGTTTCAGATTTCTGCGTTGAGTTCCTGTTTTGTCTTTTTATGATTCATAGTTTGTTACAGAGAAATGAGGGCAATTCCAACTTCTGAATAAAATCTTTATCAGCCTCAAATGTCACCATTAAATATTTGGCCATGAAGCAAAACCCATCAATTGCAAATACGGTAACTTTTCAAATAAAATGTTTAACAGTAGAAATCTTTGTTGCCCTAAAGAATTGCTGATTCATATTAGGGATAGGAGTAATTATATTTTTGTGTACTTGTGCTATGATAGAAGCCCCTCTAGTTTTCATTGATTTAATCTGACTTACATTGAAGAGTACACAATTTGGTGTACTAGTTAAGACATCAGGTTGCAAATCCAGAGACTGAGTTTTAATCTTGCCTTAGCCATGAAGCCATCTGGATGACTTTGGGCCCATCATTCTCTCTCTCTGTCTCAGGAAGAATGGCAAGCCACTTTCAGACATTTCTGCCACAAAAGCTTCAGAGAGCAGTTGCCACATGTCAAAATTGACTTGAAGCAATAATTGTGGTTATGGTCAGTGGTGGGATTCAATTGTTTTCCCTACCGGTTCTGTGGGCATGGCTTGGTGGGCGTGGCTATGCATTCGGCCAGTCAGAGGTGGTATTTGCTGGGGTCAGCCAATCAGGGGTGGTATTTTCTGGTTCTCAAAATTATCACTACTGGTTCTGCAGAGCCTGTCGGAACTGGCTGAATACCATCTCTGGTTATGGTGATGGCATATTGAATCAGACAAGCAAATAGAATTCAAATGGAATCTTGGCTTCTTATCCAGAATATTATTTATTCCATAAATAATGTAGCAAATAAAAATATTGTCTTTATTTTTATTACATTGTAAATAAACATATTTGGTGAATTCTTCATGTCTCATGTACATATGTAAAAGCTGACACTAAATTATGTATAAATATCAGACACATGTGATGTAGTAGTTGACACTATGCATTACAGCCTACTAGGAAAAGAAGCCAAATGACTCACTTTGCCAAAATTTATACAGTAAATTTTAAAATTCCAACATGGTAGAAATGGAATTGAAGGGCGGGAACTTTAGAAAATGATTGCATGGCTTTTTACAGTAATTTGGCATATCTGCTAGCTATCATTCATTGTTTTATGAACAATTAACATCTATAGTTAGCTGTTCTAAAGTAATGAAATATTGGTTCAATTAAAGCGGGAGAACTGTGCACAAAATGGAAAATGTTACATTCCATATTTTTTTAATTAGCCTGGATTATTTTAGGCAGATTATATTTTTTACAATCATCCCACCATCCCAATGGCTATTTCAGAAGAAACACTGTATTAAATGTTAATACACAAGATCATTATCATGGTGTCTTTATGTTAATCAAAATGAATCTTTTAATTTGTGCCATATATAGTAAGCTATTTTGTTATGAGATTAAAATCACTTTAAAATCTATGTTAAATGTTAAAAATAATGTGAAATGTTCTAGGACAACTTTTCACTTTTTTAAACTGTTCTTATTAACGTAATACATTATCTTAGTGTCTGGTTGCCAGAATATAGAATTGTTGTAACTTTACCTTTGCACGTTATGACACTTCTTTCTAACATATGGTGAGAATTGAATCTTTAATACAGAGTCATTAGTCACTATGACTTATATATATTCTCATTAGCACCAAAAACTATGTTACTATGTGAATTAGCTTCAGGTAATTTTACAAAGTGAGAAATCAGTTTTAGCTTTAGTATAGCACCTGCATCACATTTAGCATTCCAAATAAGGTTTATCTGACATATGCTAAAATGTGACTTGATCTAACTGTATTTATTCTATATGCCAGATTCTATTCAACATTGAAGAGCAAGAAATAAACTTTATAACCACCACTTTTACTCCACCCATCCATTGGAGTAAATGGTCATTTCCATATCTAACAGTAAGAATAGAAAATATTGCCAGATACACACTGAATAGAAAATATTGCCAGATACACACTGCAATATATTTTAAACATTGGCACACACATTAAACAACTCTTGAGGATGTTTTAAATATTGAATAAATTTGAGTAAACATGCAGTGGACTATATTTATGGTCAAAAAGTAGTTCAACTTTGGTCAGTTTGAGTTTTACATTAAATCAAGTGTATAATCTTAAGGTACATCAGAACCTGAATGTATAAAAGTATCTTACCAAAGCCAAAGGGAATTAAATGGAAATTATAGAATTATACAGGATGATAAGACTACATTTAAGAACAGCAGTCCCCAACCTTTGCAGCTTGGTGGCTCATCTGGGGGGGGGGGAGGGTGGAGAGGGGAACTGGTCCACACAAGTGACGGGCCAGCATGTGCATGTGCATATGCATACAGTCCTTGCATAAGTGGCAGGCTGGCATGCACAAGGGCAGTTCAACCTGTGTGAGCAGTGGGTTGGCATGCACATGTGCGAGTGGTCACCGGCCCACTGCTTCCGCAAGTAGAGCTTGTATGCATGCACATTTACCAGCCAACCACTCATGCAACCCATTTCTGAATGGGCCATGGCCTGGTAGTGGGCTGGGGAGTTGGAGATAGAGGTGGTATTCAGCCAGTTCCGACAGGTTCCGGAGAACCGGTAGCGATAATTTTGAGAACCGGCAAATACCACCTCCGATTGACTGAATGCATAGCTACGCCCACCAAGCCATGCCCACAGAACTGGTAGTAAAAATCATTGAATCCCACCACTGATTGGAGACCCCTGCTTTAGAAGACTTAGCAAAATTAGTGCTGTCTGAAGTTATTGGGAAGTTTCCATGTAAGGCAATTGACACTGATCCATAACTTTGGATCCCAAGTCTACAGGCTTCCAGAAGAATTGAAAATAGAAGGTGTTTGGGGGTTGATGTCAAATGCTCCCTAGGATGCATGTTTTTATAAAGTTTCAGTAAATATTTCAGTAAGTATTAGGGAAAGATACCCTATTCTCTTCCATTTCACTGGGTGTAGTGCAAAGGCGTTGGCCTGAAAAACAGCAGGGAGTAGGTTCAAGGCCTTTTGTAGCCACAAAGGCCTGCTGGGTGATGTTGAGCCAGTCATTCTCTCTAAACCCAACTCACCTAACAGGGTTATTGTTGTGGGGAAAATACTGTAGGAAGAAAAAGTATTAGTTATGCTCACCACCTATGAGTTGACCAAATAAATAAGCAGAATAAAAATATAATCATCTTCGTTGTCATTATCTTCATCTTTCACAATCACCATCTCTTTCTTTCCCTTTCCACTCTCTTTCTTAAACCACATATAATGTGAATTGCATTTTACCACTCATTTTTATTTATTTGGGTGAGAATAGATACTAGCTAGAATCATCCCTTATGCTTTGGATGTACTAGAAAAAAATTTGCCACAACTGGCAAATATAATTTATTTTAATCAGTTTCTGACCTTAATTAATGTATAGGTACTGAGCTCTTGCTTCCAAGCAGATATCAAAAAGCAAACACAAAGAAGTACACTAATGCTTGGAAAATTGCTTGCTTCAGATTTGATTTCTAAAAGTAATAATGATAATTTTAAGCGAGTACCTTTCAAGATAAGGGACATGGTGGCTCAGTGGCTGAGACGCTGAGCTTGTTGATCAGAAAGGTCGGCAGTTCGGCAGTTCAAATCCCTAGTGCCACATAATGGAGTGAATTCCTGTTACTTGTCCCAGCTTCTGCCAACCTAGCAGTTGGAAAGCATGTAAAACTGAAAGTAAAAAATAGGGACCACCTTTGGTGGGAGCGTAACAACATTCCATGTGCCTTCAGCATTTACTCATGCCAGCCACATGACTGTGGAGATGTCTTCGGACAGCGCTGGCTCTTCGGCTTTGAAATGAAGATGAGCACCTAGAGTCGGGAATGACTAGCATGTATGTGCAAGGAGAACCTTTATCTTTATCCTTACCTTTACCTTTCAAGATGCTTGTATAAATCTAGATTGGTTTTAAATAATTCTTTTGAATTTTTTAAAATTAACTTTCAGAACAATAGTAGAGGTAGATTTGTCTTTTACTGGAAAGGAAAACAGTGATGAGATGTTGAACTCAAAAAGAACCCCAATATGGCATAATAAAAGGAGAAAGCCTGGTATTTGCAACCTTGGACACGCACAGCGAAGCATTCTGTACATCTGCTCAATATCTGCTGTGATATTCTTGTGCTATGATATTTCCAGAATTTATATAGCATTGAATCATAAAACTGAAAAAGTAATACATCTGATGTCTCATGTACTTTGAACTTTATTGTTTGAACCCTGAAACCTAGTTAATATCCTGACTTATGTTCTGTGAAATTTTGGAATGATAATGTTTTACTTCAGACTTATCTTATCTTCACGTCAAGATAAATTTGTGGTATTTCAATGAGATAAAAAGAGAATAATATATCAAAATAAATTCTTATTTCTGAAAGAAAGAATCACAGGTAAACTTTAGAAACAAGCACAAAAATATCTTAACATTTTAAGTGCTAAATAACCTCCCTTCAATTTTTTTTAAAAAATAACTGTAAAGTTTCTTTGCTACATATGGCTTTCCATAATACCTGACATATTTAATAAGTTTATGAATTAAGATTTTCAATAGTGAACTATTATTACAATGAAAACAAGAAAATATGAATTATTGAATGGTCTGTTTCAAGACTCTATCACAAGCAGGTTACCATTTTAATTTGCTTAAACAATTGGTGGAAAATAAAAGAATTGCACAACTCTTGTGAATGAAAAATAATTAATTTCTATGGCTATATCTAGATATCACTAGAAATCTATATGGTTGGCACTGGTGCGCTGTACACACATCACCTTAGGCCCAAAAATCAGATTATTCGAGTACAAGCTGAGGGTGAACCGGTAGCTAAATCATCTGATTTTTGGGTCCAAATTGATGCGTGCACAGCATGCACTGTGCATGCATCACCTTAGGCCCAGAAATCAGATGATTTAGCTACCAGTTCGGGTGCAAAGCAGTAGCTAAAAAAGCTGATTTTCGGGCCTAAATTGATGCTCAGCTTATACTCCAGTCAACAACTTTACCCAGTTTTCCTAGGTAAAATTAGGTACCTCAGCTTATACTCAAGTCAGTTATACTCGAGTATATACAGTACATTATTAAAATGTTAATAAAAAGAACATAAAAAATAGAGTGGATGTTCACCATGGAGGCATCTCTGAGTTTCATTAGTCCCCTGGGACTCTCATGCCTGATGACATAGCCAGGTCTTGAGGGATTTCTGGAGAATTAACAGCGATAGAGCCAACCTCACTTCAAGGGAAAGAATGTTCCATAAGGTGGGTGACATGGCACAGAAGGGACCCACCAAAGATAATTTCATAGCACATGCCTGGGACTTGCCAAATGTAGCTCCCTGACAGAGAACACCAGCAACATGCCTCCTCTACCAGGTCTAATGGAATGGGCAGATATAATCGAGGAGAGGTAGCCCACAGATATCCTAGCCCAATGCCATGAAGGGCTTTAAAGGTTAAAATTAATAACTTTCTCCTTTTAATATATTTCTTTATTGTGTAGTTGTATAAGTTTTGCTTGTATAATATAATCTTTAATAAAATTATTGGGGGGGGGGGGCAAATCAGCACTTTGAATTTGACCTGGAAGCAAACTGGCAAACCAATGCATCTTGCAGAGGAGAGGTATATTACCTTCTGTTCTAGAAGTACACATACCTGCCTGCACCCCTATATTCTGCATCAGAGGAAGCTTCCAGATACTCTTCCAGGGCATCCTGTGTGAAGCACATTTATAGTGGTGCAATTGGGAGGCGACTAGAACATATGTGACTGAAAAGAGCCCCCTGATCTAGGAAGGGGCACAATAGTACACAACACAAAGATGTGCAAAAGGTCCAACTGCCACCTGCTCTTTAAGAAGGTTCCCCAGATTTTGCATTGGGTCTATCTGGACAGTGCAAACCCATCCAGCAGCGAAGATGGCATAGTCCTAGAAGTGGCAGACAAAAACCTCATAATCACTCAGATTCAGTCTGTTGTTTCCCATCCAGAACCTCAAAGAGTCCACGCACCAGGATAAGATATTCACAGCATTGCTTAAGTTATCATGACCAGCCATGTATAACTGGGTATCATTAATGTACTGATGAAACCTCACCCTTGGAGGCAAGTAAGCTCACCCACCTCACATTAGATGTGGAATAGGAGAGTGCACCAAACCTTGCAGTACTCCACATAGCAGAGGACAAAGATGGGAACCCCCCCAATAGTAACAATGAATGGATCAACACTGGAAAAAGGATGCCAATCACCACAACACTGTGCCACCCATCCCCAATCCCCTGAGCCAATCCAAAAGGATAGCATGATCAATAATATTGAAAGCTGCAAAGAGGTAAAGTAGAACAAGGGTGGTGCACAGCCCAATCCCACCCTCACCAGAGTTCATCCAAAAGCGTGACTAATGCTGTTTCTGTCTCATATTACATACATATTACATAGACTTCAGCAAAGCCTTTGATTCAGTGGTACACAACAAACTACTGTTGAAATTAAGTTCTTACAGCATCTCTGGAACCCTGCACGGGTGGATAGCCGTGTTCCTGTCCAACAGGCAACAAATAGTCAAAATAGGAAGGACCCTATCAAATCCAGCATGCAATCATATTACAAGTGGCTGTGTCCTCTTCGCTGATGACATAAAATTATTTAACATCACTGACATTGCTGCTACCCTACTAAGAGACCTTGACTACATGTCTGAATGGTCGCATATTTGGCAACTACAAATCTCATCTAATAAATGCTCTGTCCTACACATTGGCAAAAATAATCAGAACACCAAATACAAGCAGGACGGTAATGATCTCGTTGATGACCCGCACATTGTCAAGGATCTAGGAGTACTCATCTCAAACGATCTAGGCCCCGGAGCTCACTGTAACAGCACCAGAGGTATTTCACAAGAAGAGTACTTCACTTCTCTACCCACAATAGAATCCCTTATGCCATCAGGCT
>JANHFQ010009276.1:22875-33283 GCA_032468035.1 Aparallactus werneri | reverse complement strand
GCAGATTGGTTCAGTCCTGGAGGAGCCTATACCGGACATACAAAGATACAAACTTACAAACTTACAAACAAACAAACAAACAAATTAACTTAAGAGGGCTCTGTTTTATATATATAGATTAACAAAATGAATATTTTCTTTTGCAATGGAGAAAGGGAAAAAGTCTTGGGAAAATAGATTATAGGCCTTTCCAAATGTGGAAAACTCTGTGGACCATATTGGATCATACTCCTTGTGTAGTTACAAGAGTTAGAACATTTTTAGCTTAGGAAAAATCATATAGAATGTCATAATATTACTTATAGTGTGGAGAACATAGGTAAGGAACAAAATGTTTCCACATTTCTGTATCTCTCCGCTTCACCAAATTAATGGGCCCAAGTAATTTGGCTCCATTGCATAGTATAATAGCCTTATTACAAGTAACTAAGATGTTTTTTTCCCCTCACTTGGCTTCATTTCTTTGGACTAGACTTCCCTCAGGATTGCAGTTGGATTTGGATCATTTAATGCCTTAAAAAGCATTAAACTACTTCTTTGTAATGAACCTTTAAAATAAATAGCTCTAAGTTGTTAATTTGAATATATGGAGGTCATGGTATTTTTAGTTTAGAAAACACTTACATTATGATGGCATACTTGATTGTCATGTACTATTGCATCAGTTGTGGTTTTATTCTATATGCTATACTCAGCTATAAATGAATAATAAATAAAACTGTGAGTACCACCATTACTCTTACTTATAATAAGAACCTGGGGTAACCAACAAAGATAAATGTGGCAGATCAGGGTTGGATAAAAGATAGTATCTCTTTACGCACTCCATTGTTTAAATTACAGAACTCGCTGCCATATAGTGATGCCACCAACTTAGATAGCCTTAAAAGAGGATCACACAGATTAATGGCGGATAAGATTAGTAAGAGATACACATTGTAATGGTGGCATATTACCTTCAGAGTCAATTGCATTCTGCCTGTGAATATTGGTTGCTGGGAAACAGGGTGAAAGGTATTCAGGGTTTTCCCTAGGCATCTCATTTTCCAGTGTGAGAGCTGAATCCTTTTGTTTGATCCAAAGTGGTTCTTTCATTTATTCTTAATAAAAGCCATTCTCTGTGTATTTCTCTCCAAGAAAGAATTGAAATTAAAATTGAAGATGTGGTTTCAGGCAAGGTTAATTGTGGTGACTAGGTTTTTCCCTGTAGCATTTTTTTTCCAGTCAGCTTTGAGAAAAGCTTATCATAACCTCAAATGCCTTTTACACAGGAACAATAGCAGTTTGTTAGCTAAGAAGCATAAAAATCTTTTAATTGCTATCATAAATTCTGCTGGATGTGGATCAGGAACAGATACTCAATCAATACCAAAGCACAAGATTATTCTATTGGCAAGATTATTGTATTGATAAATTTTGAGCCCACAATTAAAGAGGAAATGAATTAAACATTATCTGTGACAGGAGTCAGCAACAAGCTAAAGATTAGAAAAGGTAATCTAAGATCACAATCAAAATCAGGAAAAACAATTAGTCAAGAAAAATCCTGGCATGGCCTTTCAGAACCATGGACAACTCATATTGCATAAATCATTCCAGCAAGATCAACTTGTATTTTAATTAAGGTCATCTCCTCACTAGTGGTATGTAGCATCCTCAGCTATCATGGAAGTGTCATAAAATCTGTCCTCATTTATTTTATTTTGGTACAATAATTGTTGGATGACCTAGACAATATTATAAGTCACTAGTGGAGAAATTATTTAAAGCATCCGCACACCCATTTTCAACATATCACTAAATTATTTTCAAGAACAACGTAAAATTTGTGAATGAAGTAAGAAAACATTGAGGCAACTGAAGTAAGACCTACGGTAGTTTTAACTAGCCACACCTTTTTTAGGTCATTTCCTCTTTTTGAGAAGCAAGAAAAATATATTTTAAAATGCAGATATGCTATTGCCTCGCTGTGTGTGCTGTTATTGGGCATACTTTGTAATTTAAAGAATATAGTCAGTAATGAGACTTTTGTGGCAAGGCTATTGGCTCCCAATGGCATTTGTCTTAAAAATTGTAACCTTTGAGATTCCAGATAGGCAGGGGTGGGATTCAGCCGGTACGCAACGGTTTGGGCAAGCCGGTAGTTCTGGTATGAATTGACCCCACCCACCCCTGTGCTATTCTCTCCTTTATTCCCCTTGTTTGAAGTCCAGCTGATTGGTGTGCATTGATGCGCCTCAGCTGTTTTTCCTTACCGGAAGCTACAGGAAAAGCTCATTTTGCTTGCTAATTTCCAATGTAATGCACACGCACAGTATGCCCTCACCAAACTGGTTGTTAAATTGGTTGAATCCCACCTGCATATAGGGAATTTCTGACTTTAAATAGCTATTTGATGGACTTTAACTTAGAATTATGATTCTGATCCCACACATGAAAAGTCTATGCTACTGGCTGTTGTGCCCTTTGCTCAGTAGTTAGGTTCCTATCTGTAACATACCTATGGTTATAAATATCATGCTAAACCAAGGTATCATATAGCTAAAACTCCTTTTACCCATTGATTCAATCTCTTGCATTGTGGCACAGTGGATTTTAGATGTGCACATCTAAGAAGATAGAAGTATAAGAAACTCTATGTGTATGTGTGTGTGTCTCACTACAATGGAAGACTTAGAGATATTGGAGATCAATAACTGTAAGATATTTTGGGGGAAATCTGGATCTTCATGGAAAATGACTTAGATTAAGCCCATGAAACCATGAAAATGGGAATTACAGTTTCCTAAAATGCTAGGAAATTATGGCTACCCTGTTTAGTTCAGTTAGAATGTTTGATTTGGTCTAAATCAAATTTGCCTGTTTCTAGAAATGCATATGAATATATTGAAAAACTAGCTATATAAAACGACTGGCAGCTATAGTGCCATTTATTCCAAGCTTGAGGGATAGAATTCATTCTGCATTATTTATTATCATTACGGAAAGATTAATCAAATAGGCAGCTGCCAGAATGGGCATTAAGACTGGGTTCCCCATTGATAGAAAAGCTGGATTTATTACTCATGAATGACACAGAATTTGATTATGGCCTAAACACCAAATTCATGTTAGTCATTTGATCATTTTAATTTTATTGTGTCATTCTGATATATGGTTGTAAGTTTTCTCTAGTAAATAATAACACCAAGTGTTATCTTTCTTAACATGTTTTTTCTATTCAACAAAATATAATTGACAATAATTGATTTGCTTATATTTTTCTGTCATGGTATACTCCTTCTATAAAACTTTTACACCCAGTATGACTTGCATTAAATTTACATTATTCCTTGTCCTTTCTATGTATTTCCTGGACAAAGCTAAATCACCATTGTCTGAATAAAATAACATCTATTACAGGGGAAGCAGCCTGCATAACAATGAGAAGATATTCTAAGAAAACATCAGGGTCATTAAGCGGCCAAATTATTGAGGGACTGTGGATTTAGCCATTTAGCCTGACTGAAATTAGAGCAACCTACAAACTTAATCCTTCAAAGAAGAAAGGGCAGGATGTGTTTTTATTTATATTTTATGTATACCAATTATGTAGATGTTAAATAATCAGAGCCACAAATAGAGGTTAAATAATCAGAGTCAGAAAAGCAGGTAGTTGTATGGAGAAAAAGAGGTTTACAGAGACTAGTGTAGAATACAGGTTTAATGTGCTGGAGAAATGGAGAAACCAGGGTTTTAGCAATAGCAACAGCACTTAGACTTACATACCACTTCACAGTGCATTACAGCCCTCTCTGTTTACAGAGTCAGTATATTGCCCCCAACAATTTGGGTCCTCATTTTACTGACCTCAGAAGGTTTACTGAGTCAACCTTGAGCCTGGTGAGATTTGAACTGCCAAATTTCAGGCATGGCAGTCAGCAGAAGTAGCTTGCAGTACTGCACCCTAACCACTGTGCCATCCTGGCTCATCTAGTCCATTTTCAGCTATGAAATATCACTGGATGACTTTGGGCAAATCATTCTCTCTCAACCAAACAATCTCACGTTTATTATTAGAAAACAAGAAGAAATGTGTTTCATGAGAAAAGGTAGGGTACAGATCTAATAAATAAGTAAAATGTATTGACACATTTAATTCTTCTTTCTTTAACAACATTACCCCATGAAGTGAGTCAAAACTATAGCTTGTCAACTAGAATTATTTTCTTGTGTGCACAGATTATTATATCATAGTTAAATAGAAATAAAAATGCTTGGGAGAGGCAACAACAAAAGGACTCATTGGTACACTTTTCAAAGGGCAGGTAGTACATGATTTCAGAAATGGAGACCAATCCTGAAATCACTCAAAGCAGGTTTCTCCTGAAATCGTTAATCCCAAACAAGGTTTGAATCATGTCCTCTTCAAATCTAGAATCTCTGAGTTAAATCAAGGTTGATTTGCACTTTTTTATTTATAGAAAATGCCATATATGATTGCATTAGGGTTGAGAAGCTTCATATGAAAAGAAGCTTTCCCTGAAATATCTTTGCCTCATTTATTATCCATGTAAAAAACAAATTATAATTGAGCTAGGAATAATGTTCACTAATAGAAAGTTAAGGTTCTTCAAGAGGTGTTTTTTTAATTTCCTTCATGCTTCAACAACAAAATTATCTTGTTAAAGAAAAAGTAAAATAAAATAAAACCATGAAAAGAGAATGCCTAAATAAGTTAGAAATACATTTTCAAGCTATGAATGATTCCTATGAACGGATGATTTCATCTTGGAAATAGACTACTAATGTTCTCTGAATTTTAAAAGCTGTGATATGTTGATACCACTATGTTGATAAAATCACAGTAAAGAACTGCAGTACTTCTGGCATTCACTGGCCTTGACATTTCAAATGGGATGTTTAGTACTGGCCTTGACATTTCAAATAGAAAACTTTGAATTGATAAACTCATAGTCTCTATTGACTCCCAGTTGCTTCTTTCTCTATAGCTTCTCGGAAATCAAAGAGATCAACATATATTTTCTCATGGCTCTCTGAATATGCACTATATTGATCAGTTCTAGTATAATAAGCTAACCTGAGTGCTACTAATATGGAACACAATCTTCTGTAGGAAATAATCTTTTCTTAACATTACTCATGCCGTCCATGTTCAGACTGCTCATATTCTATCCAACCATCAACTTCAATGGAAGATTTGAAAGATATTGCAAAGTTACAGTGTGATAAGCCCAGTTTTTATCACGATGATCATGAACAATTGAGCTGGATCCAACGTGGATAATTAAGGTTGTCAAAGCATAATACCATCTTCCTTTGTTACCAAAAGTCACATCTATCACTATGTTCCGCCGTGCCCTAAAGACGTGGCTGTTCGATCAAGCTTATGGGGACACGTCGGGCCAGCGTTAAAATTTTAAATCTTAACATTTTAAAAATTTTAAACTGTATTTTCTCACTGTTTTTAATATTTAATTTGGACTTAATATTTAATATTTTTAACGTTTGTATTTTCTGTGTTTTAATATGTTGTGTGCCGACCCGAGTCCTTTGGGAGAGGGGCGGCATATAAGTCCAATTAAAATAAAAAAAATAAATATTGTTGAAGGTGGCATTTGCTGGTGTCAGCCAATCAGAGGTGGTATTTGCTGGTTCTCAAAATTATCGCTACTGGTCCTCCAGAGACTGTTGGAACTGGCTGAATACCACCTCTGGGTTAGTATTAATACTAATATTGTTTGTAAAGAATATCTCCAGCTCCATACATGTTAAATTACTGTCCAAAAGCTTTGCAACCATGGGGAAATGTTTTCGAAATCGGGAAAACATAATATTTTTATAGTCTGACAAAGGTCATGTACCACAGAATATCAGTTCTGTAGATTAAAATAAGTAAATTCCTGAGGCTAACACCCCAAATGCCCTGAAGAACATCTAGCTCAGGAGACATCAGTTTACTTTACTGGTGTGAGTTAAGACTTACTAAGTCATGTTTTCGAGTTTTAAAATATTACTCTCCAAAATCTAGCAGATTAGTATGTTAAGTATGAACTATGCTTACTATGCATGAAGACACAACTAATTAAGAAGTGAGAGCTTCCATCTCCCATTTGCCAATAAATGAGGTTATTTTTCAGAGTTAACTTCATTTTACTACTAATTCTAAAATTCCTCAAACTGTTTACAACATTCTTTGCCCAAAACACCACAAATCTCCAACAGCATCTAATTTTTCGCACTGTGTAGCTGAATAAGAGTTAAAAGATTATCAAATAAAAGTCAAATCATTTCAATTTAATAAATATTTAACAGAGTATTTAATAGAAGAAATGATAAAACAAAAAGTATATCACATTACAGATGCATACATATATGAATTTTAAAAGGAAAGAAGGAATGGGGAGCCTTTTATTAAAACAAAAGTATTTATGTGCACCTCAAAAATAACAATCTGCCAATTTGTTGAAAATGTTTTTGCTTCTCTTCGCTACCATTCTGAAAAGTACTTCACAGAAGCAAGATACCGTCACAGAGGTACTGTAGCTTATGAAGAACTGCCACCTGCCCCACTGAATGTACATATAATCTATCCATGCAATATACTGTATGATTTAGACGGCTTGACCTTTGTTCCGTCTCCCTATGTTACCGTGGATCAATCAGTCTTTTGAGCTTACCTCCCAAAGTGCCTTGAAATCTTTCTGCTCAATGCGCAGGAGTTCACTGTTTTCTCTTGTAACAATAGTAGCATGACGAGGGGTGTTATCCAAGACCGACTCTCCAAATGCTGTCCCTATTCCCAAGGTGCATATTGTCACAGCATCCTGTAAAGCAGAGTTAAAGAGACAGGCACTCAGCCTTTGGATGTCAGAGGATATAGGAACCACTGTCTTGCCAAAGACACACTATCTTCAGTTGGGAACAATGCTTAGGAAATGACAACTCATTTCTTACAAATAGTGTATTTGTTCTTTAGGAAAGCCTTGTCCTAGTTCAAACTAATGCCTATGCTCTGAACTAAACATCACAGGTGTCAAACTTGCGGTGTCACATTACCGTCACGTGATATTTTGTAACTTTTTTCCCTTCACAGAGCTGGGTGGCCATGGGCCGTGCGTGACGCATCTGGTCCACGGGCCATCAGTTTGACACCCCTGGTCTACATCAAGTAATAATTTAAAAAGGAACAGCATCTATTCTCTAAAGAGTGGCTTTCTATTATCAAAGTCTAGTGCTCACGTTACGTAGAGTTACCATATTCCTGCTGTAACAAATCTGAACATATACTAAAATGCAGCAAATAGAGAAAAGTCTATTTGCTGACATCTAGTTGTTAACCGATGTTTTGCAAAAGAGGTGCAGGCAACCTTATGTTAGGATGATGGGCAAACCAATTTTCAGTCTTTGATACAAATTGAACAGTCCAATGCACAAATACTTCTTCCCGCTGCTGGAGTTCAATTCCTTCAATCCTGAGATTCGATCAAGGTTGATTCAGCCTTCCATTCTTCCAAGGTCAATAAAATTAGGACTCAGATTGTTGGGGGTAATATGCTGACTCTGTAAACTGCTTGGAGGACTGTAAAGCACTACGAAGAGGTCTAAGTGCTATTCTTATTTAGTGGTCTTTTCACTGCAATTACTTCAAACTGAATAAAGCCAATCCGCTGTGTTTGGGAACCTGCCTGAATGTTGTATCTCATTATACCTCCACAACTTTTTCAACATCCCACTTTGCTGCAATCAGGGGTGATCCGCTGATTTTCAGGCTTAAAGTGATGCGCACGCATCAATTTAGGCCTGCAAATCAGCTGATTTAGCTACCGGTTTGGCTAAATTTAGTTACCGGTTCGCCCAAACTGTAGCTAAATCAGCTGATTTTCAGGCCTAAGGTGATGCTCACAGTGCGCATTGGTGTGTGTTGCACACGCATCACCTTAGACCCGAAAATCAGCTGATCAACTGATTTTTGGGCTCAAAGTGATGCAGGCAGCACGTGTTTGGTGTGCATGTGTGCAATTCGCGCGCATGTGTGCAAAATCCCCACACCAAGCAAACCGGTTGTTGAACCAGAAGAAACCCACCCCTGGCTGCAATTACTTGTTTCATTTAATTTTTTGACAAAAGCAGCAAATGTATGTATGTATATTTGTTTGTTTGTATGTATATATGTATGCATGCAATGTTTGTTAGTTTGTTTGGAAGGATGAGATATTAAAAATATGATTTAATGAATGAACAATGGGACCAAGAATTATGCATCTTGTTTAGTCCTAGTAGTTAGCAATATTCATGGCATTACATTTAAAATGTTCTTTTTGTTCTTATTTTAATATTATTTGTATGTTACAGAATATCACCTAACTATTTCATCTTTGATTCATACTTTTTCTTTCATTCTATTAAAAGTACTGTGATGACTCGTTACTTTTAACATTTTAGAAATATAGAAAACAGCCTAATACCAAGTCTACTCTCTTCCCAGAATAAAATCCCCAATATTGAAAGACTATTGATTCTACCTTTTTTTTGAAAGAGCTTCTGTCTACTGATGCCAATGATTTTTGTTAAATAAAAACAACCTGTGTTCTATCCATTGAGCAAAGAAAGCAGTTCATAACAAACCATACTGAGGTTAAAATGACACATGCATCATAACGTCATCATGCAAATGTCACACAATTATGTAATGATGGTATGACATTTGATGCTTCTACGTACACTGTATCACTCAAGTGATGATTGCATGAGGTACCTGTCACCTGCCATCCCCCACCCCCACTTGAATGGATATGAGGGAGCAAGGGCCCTTTGTCATCATGACAAATAGAACATTTGTAAAAACAGGACATATACAGGACATGATTATCACAGGCAAGATCACAATGAGCACATAGACAGTGGTAGTGCTGGCATTACAATGTAATAATCTCTTACATATTCGGGCTTGTTCAATGAATAAACCATAATTCACTTCACTTCTTTTGTCTGAAGAGATGATTTCATAAGATGGAATAAAAATAATTAATTGCATTCCAGGGGTGGGTTTCTACGGGTTTAACAACCGGTTCGCTTGGTGCAGGGATTTTGTGTGCACGTGTGCGAATTGCGTGTGTGCATGCCAAATGGATACTGCACACATCACTTTGAGCCTGAAAATCAGCTAATTTAGCTATCGGTTTGGTTAAATTTAGCTACCAGTTCACCTGAACCAGTAGCTAAATCAGCTGATTTTGGGGTCTAAAGTGATGTGCGCGCACTGCACATTTGGTGTGCGCTGCACGCGCATCCCCTTAAGCCCAAAAATCAGCTGGTCAGCTGAGTTTTGGGCCCAATGTGCACGCAGCACATGTTTAGCTACCGGTTCACTGAACCAGTAGCCTATCAGAACAAACAGTTTGCCCGAACCGGGCCGAACTGGTAGAAACCCACCCGATTCATTCTGAAAGGGAGAATTCCAACCCCTGTCAACTTGAATTCAGTAGCTGGGCTCACTTACTACACTAAGCCATGGTTTATTCAAGTGCAATGGGTGACTAACCACAGGATTTCCATTTTCAGTCACACTAAGCCATGTACGTTTGGCTTTAGCACAATATGGGAAGCAGGACAGTTAAGAGATGTGATATTGCTGCTTTTTGTACTATTTTCCTTTTCCGTGAAAATCAAACCTCTCTATAGTCCTTTTTCAAGAAAGAATTAAGAAAGAAAGAAACCTTGTTCAGAAAGTAAACAAATTGGATAACTTGAAGCATTTCTTATGCCCTAGAAGTATGATTAATCTAATTAAGTTTAGAAAACATAATTCAGAAAGGGTAATATAATTAGAGAAGGAACAAAAAGGAAACCAAGTTCATATACACGTCTGTAGATTTAGGGTGACTTTAAAAACTCATCAAAAATGAGGGACTTTTTTCTGGAAAGTCAGCAAGCTCTTTTGATAGTTTAGAGGCCAAAGGCACAATCTCTTTTTGGTGCCCAATTGTTTAATGGCAAAGTCATGACACAAGCCAATTAAATGGTTTAACACTGCTTGCAAGGAACTCCTGCTGTTCTCATGATCAGACTTTGAGAATGTGATAAAACTTGAGGTATTTCCTCTGGAAACTGAGAACTAGCAGATATCCCACTGCTGGCTGCCGGCTGATGGGTCATCCACTGAGTTTTCTACAGAGAAGGTGAGTCAGAAACTTCAATCATGTGGTTTCTTTCTGACATAAAGATTCAATTAATATATTGGTATGTACAAGGTTCATATAACAATCTCATACAAGGAGATAGCAAATTAATGTTTATTTATCAAACTTGTATGCTACCCATCTCGCCTAAAGAGACTCTAGGAAGCTTACAAACATTGAATAAAATACACTATAAAGCATGAAAACAATAAATAAGGATCTTCAAT
>JANHFQ010009272.1:426512-440521 GCA_032468035.1 Aparallactus werneri | reverse complement strand
GAAACGGAGATGAGCACCGCCCCCTAGAGTCAGAAATGACTAGCACGTATGTGCAAGGGAACCTTTACCTTTACTATGCAGAAGAGAAAGCACAGAGTTAGATTTACTGTGAGATAGCTTGGTAGAGATTCAAGGGGCAAATTGGCATTTGTACAATCTGTGCATAGAAGGCACTGGCCACCAAAAGAGAGCATTTTTCATCATTGAAGCTGCCTATATGTTTTATGTAGCTTAGGGGTGGAATTTTGTTCCACAGTTTAACCAAAACTTCAGATTAGAGGTTCCCAACTTTCTGAAAACTTCTAAAAGAGTAAGAGCTTACATGTTAAGACTCATCATGGCTTGTTGATAATGTTCTTCAACAGGTACAAGGAGCGACACCAGGTTCAGTTGTTGGGGCGTGGTTTCATTGCTGGCATTGACTTGAAACAGCAGAAGCGGGAACAGTCACGTTTCTATGGAGACCTGATGGAGAAGCGGCGAACACTGGAAGAGAAGGAGCAAGAAGAGTAGGTTTTGTGCTCGGTTGGTGAAAGATGTTGGGAATTGAAAAAAATGAAGACAAAAATCCTCCCTGTATGAGTGATATTGGCTTATGCTTCAGCAGTTTCATTGGATCCTGGTGTTCAAATGGAGGTGGTAAATGCAATATAGCCCAATATTTCCCCAAATATTATGGTAATACTAAGTGGTGGTGAAGTTAGTTACTATTGAAATAGTAGAACTTGGGCTAAGGGAGAGAATTGGGAAGATCAAACAGAATTTCTTTTTCTGCCAGAGTTTTGCAAAAAACCCCACAACAATTCACATAAGGAGCTTAGAGAAGCTTACTAACGGGAATTTTATGGATTTTGTCATACTGTATGCTGTGTCTGTAACCAGATCCTATAATTCCAGGAATAATCCTATGGAAAATTTTCTCCATAAGTAATTTTTGTATTTTTGTTGGATAAATGTTTCCTTCTGCTTTTGCGTTTATTGGTTTTGTTTGCAATAAGTTTGCCTGATTTCTCAATTCAACATCCTCGCTTGCCAGGGCACGCTTGCGCAAGCTACGTAAAAAGGAGGCTAAGCAGCGATGGGATGACCGGCACTGGTCTCAAAAGAAACTTGATGAAATGACGGACAGGGACTGGCGTATCTTCCGCGAAGATTACAGCATCACCACCAAGGGAGGCAAGATTCCAAATCCCATTCGTTCCTGGAAAGACTCCTCATTGCCTCCTCACATCTTGGAGGTTATTGACAAATGTGGCTATAAGGTGAGAGGCTGTTCGGTTCGCGAGTCTGATGGGGTTCTTCGATTTATTATAATGATAATTTAAAACTAGAATCTGCATAGGGTGTTGTTTACTGCCAGTTTCCAATAATTTCCAATAATTTCCAATAATTTCGCCTTACCACTGCAGATGGACATTGAATCCAAGGCACTTAATTCAGAAGTAGGATGGTAATGGTGGTGGTGGCGGCGGCGGCGATGGCAGCCACAATCGAACATTTCATTTCCAGGATTCTGTTGATGGTGCCTTGAACTGGAATGATTTCTTCTAAAAAGGTCTAACGTATCTTGATAATTCTTTCTTGTTTCGCCCAGGAACCTACTCCTATCCAGCGTCAAGCCATCCCTATTGGTTTGCAGAATCGTGATATCATTGGCGTAGCAGAGACTGGTAGTGGTAAAACAGCTGCCTTCCTTATTCCACTTCTGGTCTGGATCACCACTCTGCCTAAGATTGATAGGTGAGAGAATTGAGACATCTTTCTAGAGGAGGAGAAAAATCGCTCGAGAAGGTTGGAGGTTGGGCAAACAGTAAATATTAAGGGACTGGTAGTTGTCCTGTATATCGAGTACTGACATTAAAATTTTTCGATTGGCCATCAACTCCATCATTTCCTTGAATTTTTAGCTCTATGTGGCAAAATAGAGAATTGCACTAAGGGATTCAGTGCTGTAAAAATGTTTTGTGTAGGAATGAAGCTTTCTCCACAATCAAGTGACACTTCCCAGATTATAGCATAGAGTATGCAGGAGCAGGATTACAGTCACGAATTTAGATATAGAAGTTAAGATTTGGTCAGCCAAAAGATTAATCTAATCCAGCATTAAGGTTGCCAATAGAAATCAGCAAAATGCTTTGTGGAAGCTCACAAACAAGGCATGTTAGACCAGATTGTGGTTCATAAATAATCTCCTACTTCCCCCCCCCCCACCTTCCCTGAAGTGATCTTATTAGAATTCCTGTTTTATATGGTTCACCAAGTGGATACTATCTGGATATGTAGACTTCTGTACATTTGGAAGAAGCCCTGATTGGACATTGGAAAAATATATTTTAAAAACTGCATTACTTCATTCAACAATTGCCACTAGATATAGTAGATTAGAAATTATCTGGTCCAATGGAAGCCCATTAAATTTGACAATCCAGCAGTACCCTAGGAAATCCTTTGTTAAAGTAGGAGTGAAAACGACAAGAAATGTGTTTTTAATACATTTCAAGATGATTCAGATGGATCTAGATTGCAAAGATATTGAACTATGTTTTAAAAAAACTCGTAAGTTTTCACCATTCAGTTGGACATTACCATTCAGCTTGCCTTTTTTTCTCCATTGCAGGATCGAGGAATCCGATCAAGGTCCCTATGCTATCATCTTAGCTCCCACTCGTGAGTTGGCTCAGCAAATTGAGGAAGAAACCATTAAATTTGGAAAGCCCCTGGGCATCCGCACCGTGGCTGTTATTGGTGGCATCTCCCGTGAGGACCAAGGCTTCCGCCTCCGCATGGGTTGCGAGGTACGATTGCAATAATAAAATTCATCACATTTCCCAGTCACAAGTGCTTGCCTTGTTGATTGACTGTGTGTGTGTTTGTGAGTTTGTATGTGCTGTATAGGCTTCGACACGCCTGCACTAATCAGGCCCAAACTTTCCACATACTTACCTTACCCTTCGGAGACAAGCACTGAGAGGTCACTAACTTTTTGGGGGGGTCTGCGCCCCAGAAAATGGCTCCCAAAGTGCAGACCCCCAGCAACCCAATGCATGGCTCATGCACACCACACGAATAGCCTGCCTTCAGCCACTGGCCCAGCAGCAAGCACGCTGGCTGGGAGCAGTGCCACAGGGCTGGGGGCAGCAGTGCCGGGTGGCCAGGAGCAGCGGGGCCAAGAGCAGCAGCACTGTGTGGCTGGCGGCCAGGCAGGGAGTGCTGTAGCCCCCAGTGATGGGGGAGGAACTACCCGGGCAAAGCCAGGTACCAAGGTAAAGGTAAAGGTAAATGGCAACTGTGCATAGTTTAATACAGTATTCCCTTCACTCCACAGCCTGGCTCAATGTCCTGACTAGACCAAACTCTTAAGAAGTATTTTGTTTCCAGAACTTGCTGTAGGAGGGAAGGGAAGGCTTGATTTTGGCCTTGAGAGTCAGGGTAGACACAAGTACCTTTCTCCCTCTGAATTCCAGATTGTGATTGCCACACCTGGCCGATTGATTGATGTGTTGGAGAATCGCTACCTGGTGCTGAGCCGTTGCACCTATGTGGTATTGGATGAGGCCGACCGTATGATTGACATGGGTTTTGAACCTGATGTGCAAAAGATTCTGGAACACATGCCTGTTACTAATCAGAAACCAGATACCGATGAGGCTGAGGACCCAGAGAAGATGCTGGCCAACTTTGAATCGGGCAAGCATAAATACCGACAGGTTGGTGGCATTTAAATGTCTTGTTGACAACTCTGCTTTTTAAAAAAAAAACAGTTTAAACTGAGTTCTATCTTTTGACCCAGAATTCTGCTTCTTAATCTCACATGGGCAGCTTTCAAATGTAAATGAGAGTTAACCATGATTAAAAGGAGTTTTCTTCTGGCTGGGAGTTGAACGGTCATGGCAATTATTGGGGGGGGGGGTTGTAATTGCATTTTAGGAAGCTTTGCATGTTTAGGAAGCTTTGCTCACTTGAGAATTTAAATGTCTTAGTACAAAGGAAAAAGGCTTTCTCAATAAGGAAAAAAAGAGCTAAAAAGTGGGGGAGGGCGTTAAGAAAAGGTTTTTGTTCTGTGGAACAAGAGGAAGAAAAGTACTACTGCGTAAGAATCTTTGTGCATATTATTTCTTTCTCTCTGTGTCTGCTTCCATGATAGACTGTGATGTTCACAGCAACCATGCCACCTGCCGTGGAACGTCTGGCACGCAGTTACTTGCGCCGGCCAGCTGTGGTTTATATTGGCTCGGCTGGCAAGCCACATGAGCGTGTGGAGCAAAAGGTCTTCCTCATGTCGGAATCAGAGAAGAGGTAAATATTAGTATGGGAGGTGAAGGATGGGAACTTGAGCTTTGTTTAAAGACATACATTTTCCAGAAATTTTGAAGGTAAAACGATCCAAGTTTTGTTCTGTTTTTTTTTTCTATGAAACAATGGGACATTGGGAAAAATTGAAATATATCCAACATTCATTTCCTCCACCCCTTATTAAACTAAATTTGAAGACCTATTTTAAGAACTTAAACTGCATTACAAGTAGTCCTTGCTTAACAACCACAATTGGGGCCAGAATCTCAGTCATTGAGCAAAATGATTGTTAAGCGAGATGCCCACACAGCTGCTTTGTTCAATTACTGCCATTCTGGCAGTGCCCAGTTTTGGTCATGAAGCCATCTCCTGGTTCATTCAGTGGATAGTGCAAAAGAGCTGCCTGCCAAAGGGTTTCAGCTCCATGTGGAGATGAAGTCCTCCCAGCAAGCAGCTCTTTGCCCTCTCAAACACTCCTGCAGCCTGCCAAACGAAGGATTTCAGCTTGTGCATGGCGGGGAAATCCTTCAGTGGGCTACAGGAACAGAAATGAAATCTTTAGGATTTCAGCTCAGTTCCTGCAATCTTTCCCCTTTCCCTCCGTCCCCTCTGCTTGCTGGTTCCCCATTGACTTTCTGGGAAAGCTGGCAGAGAAGATTGCAGATGGTGATCACATGATCACAGAGTGCTTGGCAACCAATCATAAATGCGAATAGACTGGTAAGCATTGAGATCGTCATCACATGACTGTGAGGGGGGGGTGCGCAATATTTTGCAACTACGAAAAGTGCTTTACAGGCCCTAAGGCACTCTTTTCTGAAGCCACCTTTAATTCAAGTGTTTGTTAAGATGGATAGTTGGGTTGTCTGTATGGATAATTGGGTTTACTCATATACTTATAATTTGTATAGTTATTCAATATAAAGCTAATCAGTTTAGACACTTACTGCATTCACTAGTCAATTTTACTTTAAAAGGTTTTTTAACTTTAATTGGCATCCACTGAGTGCTGGTCCAGGTGAGACCCTCTGATCTCTAGTTCAACAGTAGACGTATTCATAAGCACTGTACCTTCTTGAATGAAAACCCCAATGTCCTGCATCTTTCTTGTTCATTGGAGAGCTGTCCTGTGCTGCTTATCTTTTGCTTACATGACAATCTGTGCTCTGATACTTTAAATAAAAACCTCCCCATTACAATTTAAAATGTTTTGAAGAAGTAACATGTAGCAACAGGCGAGTACTTTGTTGTTAATTGCTTTCTGGTTTTTCCTTCATGTCTGCTCTTCGTATCTGTATTTGAAATAAACAATGTGGGTGTTCCTGCATGACAAGGCATTAAACTATTCCTGAAATGGTGGCCCAGGGATGAAAAAGGCTTCAGCGTACATGTAGTATACATGTAGTACTAGAGCAGAAAGCTAAAATGCAGCAGGGCATTTTGGTTTAATATGTGATACCTTCCAGTCTCAACTGAAAGATCCTACTTCCTATTTATTCCTTGCCATTTTCTCCCTTTCACTTACACAGAAAGAAACTGTTGGCTATTTTGGAGCAAGGTTTTGATCCGCCCATTATCATCTTTGTCAATCAGAAGAAGGGCTGTGATGTATTGGCCAAATCTTTGGAGAAAATGGGGGTGAGTCACGATCCTATTTAAGAGTTACAGAATTGCAAATATTTGTTGAGATCAAGTCTTGTTAGGGTTTTGAGGCATTCAGGCTCCTAGGACGGAATATTCCCTTATCTTTTGGACAACGTGTAGTTGTCTCTCCTCTGTTCTGTTGCAGTCGACTATTGAGCAGATAGCTTGTAAAATGCATTCATCAATTTTATAAACAACTCTCTGTCCACAGGAGCTTTTCATCTAGGAACTTTGTTACTAAAAAAGGACTGTCTCTGCTGAACTCCCAATTATTTTTATCCCTAAAGTAACTTGTAAGATGCCTCTAAAATTATATGGAAATGTGTAGAACTAATTCTCCTGCAGTCCCCTTTCAAATATCTGTGCCTTTGAAATAATCAATATTCGATCCTGCTCACTTCTGTTCAGCACCACCCCCACTACAACGATTTGACTTTTCTTAATATATTGTTCTCTTTATCTCTACAGTACAATGCTTGCACACTTCATGGTGGTAAAGGTCAGGAGCAGCGTGAATTTGCCCTCTCCAATTTGAAGGCTGGTGCCAAGGACATTTTGGTGGCCACAGATGTAGCTGGTCGTGGTATTGACATTCAGGATGTGTCCATGGTGGTGAATTACGATATGGCTAAAAACATAGAAGGTGAGTTATCCTTTTTTTTCTCCCCCTTTCCTTCAAATTCCCCCATCAGTGGAATATTTGATAGTTCTTTTCTCTGAATGAAGTTTGGAAGAACTAGTGTTCGAGCATGTGTGAATACCAGTAAGGCAGGGGGACTGGAATATTAGAAGATATATCCCCAGTCAATCTCATAGAGATGTGGATTCTCCTAGGAGTACAATGCTGATGATGAATTGTGGCAAAATACAAAAGCCATAAAATATGTAATTTAAATCTTTCTTATTAGACAGTTTTTACAAAGCAGCACCACTCGGCACCTTGTCTTGCAGGCTAGTCCTAGGATTGTTGAAATAATGTAGGGAAAGTACTCTGAGCCATGAAATGCTCTCTCAATTGCTTATTGCTTTCTTAAACATTATGTTATTCTTAAGGGATAGCCATACAGCTCTCCAGAGCCCATTAGGTCAGGGGTCTCCAATCTCTGGGCCACATTTGCAACCGAGTTGTTAAAATGGCAGGCAAGCGCACGTGCACACGTGCTCCATTTGCGTGAGCGACAGGCACATGCCTGACGCTCACGCAAATGGAGCTGCACGCACGCGCCTGCCAGCTGCTCATGCAAAACCATCCCCTCCCCTCCCCCGCTGGTCCGCAAGGCCGGAAAGATTGGGGAACTCTGCGCTCTGTCTCCAAATTGCATCTGATATACCAGCAGTGTCTGTACCTTGACAAGTCAATTCCTTCTTCGTTGCAGATTACATCCACCGCATTGGTCGAACGGGACGAGCTGGGAAAAGCGGCGTCGCTATTTCTTTTGTCACCAAAGAGGACTCTGCTGTCTTCTATGACCTTAAGCAAGCTATCCTTGAGAGTCCGGTGTCTTCATGCCCCCCAGAACTGGCCAACCATCCAGATGCCCAACACAAACCAGGAACCATCCTCACTAAGAAGCGTCGGGAGGAGACTATCTTTGCCTGAGTGTGTAGTTTGCCCACAAAAAGCCCTCTCCCCCCCCCCACCCCGTTGTATTATAATCAGGGGCCACCCTTTGACCAGCATTTGAGGCCTAGGCAATGACACAGGGTAAAAGCATAGTGGCTCTTCCAGTCTTTAACAGGGAAGTGGCTGTTTCACTTTCTGTGAATGTAAATACACTTCTCCCACTTTACATACGCTAACCCTGCATTGAATTGAAGACTGAACAATGGAAACATTTCTCCAAGACAGGGGTGTCAAGCTCGCGATGTCACATTGTCGGCGCGTGACAACTTCCCCCTTTGCTAAACCGGGGTGGGCGTGGCCAGCATGTCACGCATCCGACCCACCGGCCGTGACACCCCTGCTCCAAGAGAAAGGGTGTCATCTTGCAAATCTTGTTCTCCACAGATCTTTTAATCATCTTCTTGAAGGTGGTGTCTATAGAAAACTTGCATTTCTTTTTGTTGTGGTGGTTGAGAGTGGCTAGCAATCTTGCCTTCCTGATACTTCCAAACATATTTGAAGGGGGGGGGAAGGATTCAGTTATCAATTTTTACATTTGCCATCTTCTCCATAAATCAGATAAGGAGGACTTTTTGGACTTGGCCCAATGAAGAGGGGAATTCTCTTTGTGATCACTTACTTCTCCAGACCTTCTTTTCCTGCTCCAGTGAGGACTTCTCCCCGTTTCTAATCCTAAACTGTTAAGTTTCAATGCAATTGTGTTTTTGTTTTATATAGAACTGCCCCCCCCCCCCCAGTCCACATAAAAAAGGGCAGGTAATGTACAGAAAGACTCGTATTTTTTTTTCCAATGACCTGAAAAAAATTACTATAAATCCATATGAAACATTGTTCTGCCTGTTTATTCTTGGTTTTTCACAAGTAGAAATACGTACGTTGTAAAGACCTGTGGTACTGCTGCCACAGCTGTACTGCTGCTGTTCTTTTTGTATGAAGCAGTTCTGTTAAAAGGGCTATCAATTAGGAATAAGTTGGCTGCTTAATGCTGTGCTGTTTTACATTTCATATGAATGTGAAACAGCAGCACTGCTTGTAGCAAAATAATACTTTGAGAAGTCTGGAGAAACCAAGGAAAGGCTTCGTTTCCTGAAAAGCCAATAATTTTCTCTGCAGTAGTTACTATAGTTTTCTTCTGAGGTAGATTGTAAGTTGAATTTTTTTGGGGGGGGGGGACTCCTTTGACTAATTCTCATTTAATGATTAGCAGTGATAACCATATGCAAAATAGCTACGTTTGACATCAGTTTCAAAAGTCTCAGGAAAAAGTGTCAGCAGTTGAGACAAATGTTGGGGTCCCTTTTGTTTACAAAATGTTGCATTATTACGACAAACTATTGTTGCTATTATACCAGGAGTTTGTGAAGGTTTTCAATTGTGCCATATGTTCTATTAGTGCTACCATGGAGTCCCCTGTTTATGTTCACTTTCATACTCTTAAGGTGATATTCCTGGCCGCTCATCAACTCCATAGCACAAGCTTGAGAAATTTCTTGAAAAAGCTTCTTGTGCTAAATCTCAAACTATGCAAAATTGCACAACCTGATACATAAAAGGTCTATGCTTAGGAGCATGAATGTTCTCAGTTTTCATCCCCAATATATTTATTTAGTTAGTTATATCCCATCTGAATTATTTTTACAAATAAGATGGCAAACATCTTCAACACACCTTCCTCCTGTTTTCCCCACAACAACAACCCTGTGAGGTGGGTTGGGTTGAGAGACAATGAGTGTCCCAAGGTCATCCAACTGGTTTTCATGGCTATAGCAGGACTAAAACTAGAATAGGATGATGCAATGAGATACTTTGCAACAGTGTAGCCTAATATGAGCTTATCTTGTGGCAACTGATGGGTTGTACTAAATACTGTTGTTTAGGTTTGTACTTTAAAGACAATTCATACAAAAAAAAATTTTTAACCACATTTTCAGTCAAAATTTCTGCAAAAGTATGGCTTTACAGACTACCTTGCATTGCGACAAGATAGATTTCCAGACCATAGCTTTTTAAAAACATTTCTTGAAAGCCAGAAATAGTGAGCCATTCTATAGGTACCTACTCCTCAAAACAATAATTTTCAAAGGGAGAATCTATCAAAATGCATTTTGTGAATGGAAAGGAGAAGCCCTTCAGAAAATGACCTCTGACAGTCAGCTAGGGAAAAGTTGGTGCTAGGCTACGTTCGTTGTAATATGCCTGAAAGTCAGAATTGATGCTCAGGGAGCAAGCAGAAATGCTACTTATATGGTGTGTTATGCGCACTTACGTGACCCTTGGTTAATAGGCAGACTTCTGTCATTTTAATTAAAAGGCAATTTCAATATTTCAGTTGTTATCTGAGGAAGGTTAGATCCCACCCAATCCACACCTTTCCTAGGTTAAATGCAATTTAAATCAGTCATGAAGGTGATGATTGCAACCCATTCATTGACCTTCCTTTGCACAAATGCCATTTGAACTAAAAGGGCCTTGTTTATTCTGGCTGCAGTATTTGAACCTTTGCCACTTTAACATGAAAGCTGCTTGGGCCTCAACTCTTGAGACAATTAACTATGCTGCTAATGTGTGGCTTATGTATCCCGTGTAATCGCCATAGATTTTCCCCAAGGAACTCTGGGAATTGTAGCCTAGGGTCCTAAAAATTAGAGGAGTCCAAGCCTATCCAGAAGAGAGTAGCGTAAAAGTGTGATAGATCAATTCTGAACACTCAAGTCATGGGATATCTGTTCATCCCAAACTTTGGCTCAAGAACCACGCCGGGTTTAGTGTTGCATCAGGGAAGGGTGTTTATGAACACCAACCAAAGCACCATCTTAAGTTTTATCCTTCAAACCCTCCATTCCAATGTCCTCGCAGCTGTACTCAAAATAACAACCACTCAGCCACATGTTATAAATAGCAAATGCTTGTTGTTTCAAACGGCTTACAAGTTTTGGGGGGAATTAAGTGCTCTCTACAAAAGAAGAGTAACAAAGCTGTTGCAGCAGCCCATCAAACAACCAACCACGGCAGGGATAGAAACATCTCCCTGTCCTCAAACCACTTAAGCCACAAAAGAGGAAAGAGCATTTCCCCTTCGGCTCTGGACCATCCAGGGGTACAACAGACACTCAACACAACTCCCAATGCTAGTGGGCAATATTTACAGGCTGATTTCTGGTAGCTGTACGTGCTTTTGAAGGGAAGGGGCTGCCGCCCGCTGCCCCAAGAATGGAAGAGGGGAATGGAAGAGCAGGGTTTGCGCATTAGAAAAAGCAGGAAGAAGGATGGCTATAGCCCTGGGCCATTTCCACAAGATGGAAGCCCAAAGTGATGAGGGTAGGAGTCACCATGAAAGAGCAGGACCCACCGGATACTCGGCACCACATCTTCCTTCCACTTCCCGCAACACAAGTGGAATGCGGAAGGTGAAGGCTGCATGCAAATTAGCAAAGGGATTTTGGAACAAGTGAGGAGGATACAGACTTAAGCATCTCATACTGTGGCTTTTAAAAAGTCTTCCCACTCGTCCTCTAACTGAAGTGACTGTGCAGGAGATGACGTAGCAGGACAAGAGGAACGAGGCTGAGCATTGGGTTGTGGTTCCAAGGAAATGAGGGTTTCAAGGCTTTCACTCTATTGGGGATGAAATTGATTTGGAGTAGAAGGCTAACAAGGGTTAGGAAAGGCTACTTAACCCCTTCTCCACTGGCTATTTTCTGTGCAAAATAACTTTCTCTGCTGAAGACTCCCCATTTGGATCTAAATCTGAAGCAATTTTTTTTCCTTTTGCATCTGCTCCTATTCATCTATCAATAATTGCAAGGGCAACAGAAGGTGGAAGCTGGGAAGCCCTCTCAGTGATAGTCATGAACATTTATATATTCTTGTAGAAAAGCCACTGCCACACAGATACCTTTTGGCCTTGTGATACTTGGATTATATCCAAATCAGCAGCGGATAACATCAATAATCTCTTAGATCACCCTGCCATAGTTGAATGATCTTTCATGATCTCGACTTTAAACGAAATTAAATTCCCTGAATGCAGAACATTCAATGTCAGGGAGCATTTTAGTTCTACCTTCTTCCTGATGTATTACTTTTTCTGTGCCGGCTGAGATATTGTAGCTCAGTTTCACCTGCTGCTTTATTGCACATGATTCACCAAGGCATTTGCACAAAATGGTTGCCAATGCCATAAAGATCATGCCCTGTAATTGAATCCGCATTGGCTCTTCATATCAATTTCTAGAGTGCATCGCTCTTATTTAGCAATCTTGGTTATCTACACGAATCTCAATTTCCAGACAGATCTTGGGACATGTGCACACAGGTCTAACCTTATAGCAAGGCAAAAAAGTGAGGCTCTGGGTCTCCCGCTTTGAAGAAGTAAACTCAGCCTAAGATCTCTACATGCCTGGTTTACTTTCTCCCTTGTAATCTTCAGCTCTGGCCTCCTGCTCAGTTAAAAATGGAGCTACATCCAGCTTCCCTCTTGGAAAATTTTTCTTCCTCTGAGATGCAGAAGCCCAATCCAACTCCTAGCCTCTCCCCCACCCCTCCCAAAACGGAACCGGGATGTGAAGTTTACCCTGCAAAGATACTATCATGGCCTACATAATCCAAAGTAAAGGAGGGCCAGGCAAATCACCCAACCTCTTTTAGGCAGCCATGGTTATGTCTGGGCTTCCCTAGATAGCACCTGTGTACTGGGGCAGGACCTGCACTCTGGGGGGGCTCAGCTACAAAGGGAAAGAGAGAAAGGCTTGAGATCAGGCAATTAACTCAGTTTGGGAGATGGCAAAGACAGCAGCAGCCGTGTCTTGTGTCCCTGGATGCCTGGCCAGGATGTTTCAATAACTATCTTTGGCCCAGGGCCGGTTGCGTTGCCAGTTCCTGTCATTGTGATTGTGCTCAGAGTCGCGCTCCAGAAGACGGTCCTGCGAGTCATGGCCGTTGGTGCTGCGGAGGCCACTGTTGTGGTTGCGGTGAGGCTGGTACAGGTCAGTGTAGGCATCGGAGTATTCATCCTCCAGGTGCCGGGAGCTGCGCTGAGAGGACGCCGTCCATGTCTTGCGCGAGGCATCGCTCACTTCATCAGATTGCATCAAGCTGTCGTGCTCCACTGGGGAGCGCTCACTCTCGTGCTCACCCATCGGGGCCTGGCTCTGCAGGAAGGAACCGCAGAAGGAAGTTGTTAGCAAGCCTTCCGCTGCCTTGTACTCTCCCAACATGACAGCCAGAGATGGGCTGGAATTCAGCCCTTAATTTGCTCCATCCAAGAGCTTCTATATGACTAGATTCAGGATCCCCAATCCACCTACAGCAGGGGTGGGGAACGGTGGCCCCTTTGTGAGCTGTAGACTTCGACTCCCAGAATTCCTGAATTCCATGCAGGCTCAGGAATTCTGGTAGTCAAAGTCCACAGGTCGTAAAGGATCCATCGTTCCCCGCCCCTGGTCTACAATGCTGTTCATGGCACTTACACTTTGCACCAAAAGTATTGAAACCTTGCAAATGGACCAGAAATAAGTTCTATCCGTGCCCTGCAATTTATTGATTTGCACAGGATAGCGTTACAGTTCATACATTCTGTTCCCAGTTACAGTATTTATGATCAAGAAATTTCAATTGGATTAGGGACTGATTCTTTGCTTCAGTACTAGTTAGTCGCTCTACAAACATTTTTAATCAAATCAAACAACTAGGAGAAACAGAATAAATTTGCATACACCGTATTTCTTCATGGGTTAATGAGGTTGTATGTTGTTGGGGTATTTTTTTAGCTGTATAGGTAGTCCTTGACTTATAACCACTCATCTACATAATTACAATTGGGCTAAAAAAAGTGACTTACAACTGATCACTTATAATCATTGCCGTGTCCCCATGGTCACTTGATCAAGATTCAGGCACCATTTGCGAGATTCCTAGTCAACTTCCAACATTTGGAGGAAGCCAGATTCGCTTAACAACCATGTGATTCACTTAACGGCAGTGATTTGTTTAACAACGGAAGCAAAAAAGGTTAAAAAATTTGTCCCGATTCACTTAAACAATCGTTTTGTTTAGCAACTGAAGTTTTGGCCCCAAATGTGCTCATAAATCAAGAACAACCTGTATATTGGTCTGTTCCTCTTTACCCAAAGTAAGTTAGCTTTTTGAAATGAAGTGTAGCTGGTTGAAGATTCTCTAAGAGAATAACTCAAAGATAGAAAATCTCTGCCAGTCAAAATATTTTTGGACACAAAGAATGGCCACTGGCAATGGTGGCAATGGCTAATGGCATCTGGAATCCAATACCTGGCGGGGTCAAGGTTCACTGCCCCATTTGTGAGTTAGTTTCGGGGGGGGATAACATAATACAGTGGTTCTCAACTTGGGGGTCAGGACCCCTTTGGGGGTCGAATGACCCATTTACAGGGGTCGCCAAAGACCCCAGGAAAATACCATAAATTTATATATT
>JANHFQ010009272.1:296420-311443 GCA_032468035.1 Aparallactus werneri | reverse complement strand
CCTAATATGCAAGTAGTAGAACTTTAATAGTTGAAAAATATACTTTGGAGTTGGAAGTCTTCAGGTTCCATCAAATTTATGCTTAGATCTATCGGTATATGCTTACAAGTAATAATGTGGTTCTTCATTTTTAAAATTTAAGAGGCTTTCAAGGAAACAATGATAAACTACTACTCTAGAATATAACAATCGGCAAACAATATGTGGCAAATTTTCAGGCATTACTGATAAAATGTTTGCTAGAACACTGACATGTTAACTGGATGCCTGAGAACAAGGAAGTTTACTTTCTGAGGGAAGCATCTTAAACTCTCAACATTCCAATGAAAAATGATTGGTTTATGGTTTCCCATAAACAGTTTATAACAAACCTACATATTTGGACTTCAGACTTTTAGCTGGATTTGTGCAGATAAGTTACTAAGATTTATTTTGTAAGATCTTATTTATTTTCTTTACTAAGATTTTATTTTGTGATCCTCATTCAATAATCAACATATGCTCACAAAAAATTATGCTCACAGTGCTTTTTTGTAACTTGTCTAAGGAGGAAAAAAAAGTTTGCAGACCGAAAAGGTGCTAATTTAAATTCAGAGTGAAGAAACATTCCTGCTTCAACTGTTTGCAGACAATTTTGGTTCTAACATGTATATTTCTTTTCCTTTGCCCATTTGAGAGTAGTGTGATTTTACTATTTGAGAGGTGGTATATTTAATACATTTCTTCTCTATAAAGGCTGTGGCACCAGCTGCCCTTTTCCTGGCAGCCAAGGTAGAGGAGCAGCCTCGAAAATTGGAGCATGTCATCAAGGTTACTCATGCCTGTCTGCACCCTCTGGACGCTGCTCCTGATACACGGAGTGAGGTAAGTAGTTAAATTTCTGTGAAAGATGTATTGTACACAATAAATCAGAAAGAAAGAACACATCCTGGCAGTGCAAATCCACCATGCTTCATTTTATTGAGAGTGCTACAGCCACCTTGAAATATAGTTGAATAATTTCCAGAATAACAGTATTTAACAGTTAAATACAGATAAAGAGTTACTGCTCTTGGTGCATAGTACAGAAAGCTCTTGGCTTTAGTAAGCCAAATTGCTTGTCTGTCCTGTGTGTTCTGGCCAGTGTGTTGATGAAAGCTTGGTTGTAGCACAGCTTGCATTGAGGAATGGATGTTGCCTGCCAGGATCACACTCTTATGGCGATTTAGAAGTTGATTTATGAAATTCAGTTGTTTTTACTGTTCAAATAAAAAGATTATTAAGCACATTGTTTCAGTTCTTACCACAGCCCTTCCTGACAGGACCAGCACATCTAACCTTGCCAACAAGGGGGAAGCTTTATTTTAAAGCTAAATTGGAACAAAAAGGCAATTTTGAGCTTGTGCTACAAGACAGTTTCAACAATAGCAGTATGCAATCAGCAACTTTTCTTGTGTGTGCATTTGGTGCTCTTTCCTCTGGAAATGGGACCTTTATGTCCATTTTCTCCAGCACAAATATAATAAAGATTCCCTCTTGATGTTTTTGCCTCCTCAAGAGAGTGTTAGAAATATGCAGGCTTAATACAGAGTGCCTCATCACAAGTAACCTGCCTGTCCTCTCAACCCCAGGGTTACCTGCAACAAGCCCAAGACCTGGTCATTCTAGAGAGCATAATACTGCAGACCCTGGGTAAGTTTTCCAAGCGGACGGGCTGCTTCATGAATCTCAGACCCAGGAATGTTCCGCAGAATGGAGAGTCTAACCCAACCCCAGTCTTCTTCACAGCTGACCAATATGGGAAGCCATCAGTCCAGGCGACAGTCCTTGTCATAATGGCCAGTTTATGACTTGTTTGTGTTTTGAATGAATATATTCATACAACTATGAATGTGCAAACAGGATTTTCATTTTAACAGGATTTATATCCTTTAGGTTCCAGGCATTGTACTCTGGATTGAAGTCTTAGCAGCTTGACAGTCTAATGTTTCAACTGTATTACTATATCAGTTTGATAATCCAGGATAGGAAATGAATATCCTGATAAATTACTATACATTATTAATGTTAAGCTTTTGCTGCATCTTAAATGTAATTATTTATTTGAAAGGTTTTTAGCAATTAAAATGGTATTTTTGCACTTCGATAGTTGATAGGTTTGCCATTATAAAATGATATATGTGTTCCTACTGTTTACTGTTATATGCAAAATGCATTTCTATTACTGTTAAGCAAGACATTTTGACTTTTAACTAAATAGTGTGTAAGCATGTTAATCCTTGCTGTGAAACATTGTAATAATGCATGAAACAGGTTAAAAATAATTTGTCATAAATGCTTAACAATTGTGATGGCCAGTATGGACATAATCTATAAACTTGTATCCTGTTAATTTGCAGGAATAAAGAATATTTTCTTCATGTTTTCCTTTAACGAGAATAAAAATCTTATCAGAACAAACTTTAAATTGATTCAAAACTATTCTAAGAGTAATAGTGAGCAGAAAAACAAATAGTTGCTAGGATTTTATTCTCTAAATCATAATCAATTTTAGAATACTTGAATGTGTGTCAGTATTTTTTACCACGAAATTTAGTATTTCAGAAACTTGAAATATCTGTTGCATTCTTGTGCTAGATAATTGATGTATTTGAGCCTAGGAGATGTCCTGTTTGCATCTGAGCACACAGCGGTATTAATTGACTGGAGGAACAATCTACTTTGCCTCCCAGGATCAGAGACATGCATGGTATGTAGAATTACAAGCAAATTATATCCACGTTCTAAACATTTCCTTTTTTTCCCTAGGATTTGAAATCACCATAGATCATCCTCATACTCATGTGGTGAAGTGCACACAGCTAGTTCGAGGTATGTTCCAAACATGACTGCGATTGTTGCTCAGAAAACATACATGCAAAAAATGGTTGTTTACTAGCTCAGAAATTATTTCCAGGAATACATTTCCTTGGTAAAGAACGCCATGTTAAAAAGGAAAAAGAAGAGGCTGTTACTGTATATGCCTTTTGCATGTCTAGACTCTCTAGAGGATCAAAAGGTTCAAAATGAAAATACCAATGCCAGCATTTATAGCAGAAATGTATATACTCCCAGCTGTGCACAGCATTCTATATGAAATGCTTTGCAGTTGTCTTTCCATGTGTGGGAGTTTTCTTACACTGGTAATTCAGTGGGAGGGTTGCCTATGCTTGCACATTTATAAGGAGACAATCTAGCAATTTTAATGCTTTGCAGCGGGTTATACTCTTCTTTAGAAACATCCTTTTGAATGCTTTGGACAGCTATAATATATAATATGCATCTTAAAGACTATACTGTATATGGTGCTCACAGCTTCTGCTGACTAGAATTGCAAATATTATATTTTCTGTCCTTTTGAGAAACAGTACCATTTTTATGTCCAAATAATATTTTGAGAAGTCCAATATGACTCCTTACCCAAGGCCAGAAAAACTGGAAATCTTTTTCCTATCCTCACATGACAGGGTTTTCCTCACTGTTATCATTTCCCTAGCCTAGCCAATAAGCCCAGGGTTCCCACAAAAAATTCCCCAATCTTGGTGTATAGAATTAGAGGAAACCCATGATGTGCTATACCTAAAGTATTGGCCAATTTAACTTGTGACTTTTCTCTTTCAGCCAGCAAGGATCTAGCACAAACTTCCTACTTCATGGCTACCAACAGGTAGATGTTGAGAATTCAGATTTATTTGTTTTATTTGGAAATGTTTTTGTGAATTTTTGCAAAAAAATAATTGAACAAATATGGCACGTTTAGAGTGCATTCTTTGACATCAGAACAGTAGATTTCCTTAAACTTTGTGTCTTTTTAGCTTGAATTTAGCTCAGAACAGGAATATACAAAATATCCTTATAAATGAGCACACATATTGCTAGCAGTAGTCCATCTATGACCAATTCTCTTTATTGTAACTATAATGGTGAGAAATAAGGACATTTTAAAAAAATCTGTCCTGGCTGCCTGAAAAAAAATCCCATTTCTTGTAAATATGATTTTGAGCTACAAGTTATTAATGAATTCATTACCTGGTTTACACAATAATTATGGTTTAATTAAGCAAGCTTTGCTATGGAAACACAGGCCATAGATTCATGAATTAATTTATCAAATACAAACACCTAAATTGGTGCTTATTTATTTACCTCAGCCATGGTTTTCTATATCATTCAATCCTGTGGAAGAATATTAAATCTCATGTTCATTTCTCGTTCTAGTCTTCAGAATTAAAAAAATAAAAACAGTGAAGTCAAAAAAATCAAATACAAAATGGGTTTGATCTTGATTAGGCTATTGCAGTTTCTGATTTTTTTTAAAGAAGCACATTCTAAGTGTTTTTTGTAGATTCAGAAATGGTAGCCTATTTTCTATGGCACATATTAATAAAGTTTAGTGCTTGACTTATGGCAATTAGGATTGAGATTTTCATCGCTAAATAATGCAGTCATAAATTGCATTCCTGGTTACCATTGTTAACTGAATCCCATGGTCGTTAGGTGAAGCAATTCTTGCTGGCCTCCTACAGCCACGTCAATGGGGAAGCCTGCTGGAAGTTGCAAACCTAGACCATCAGGAAGCTAAGTAGCTGCTGCCAGGTGGAGGGAAGGACTAAGGGAGGGAGTGAATAGTGCCATATGGGCCAGGGGGCTGCATGAGAAGCATGGGTGAGGGAGGGCATGAGAGGATGGGTGAGTGCGGAGGGACTTCGACCTTCCCTGCTGGCTTCCCCAGTGAGTTTCTAGGGAAGCCAGCAGAAAAGATTGCAAATTGTAATCATGGGGTGCTTGACAATTGGCCATAAGTGTGAACAAGTTGTCAAGTATCCAGATTGTGATCACATGACCATGAGGGTATTAAGATGTCTGGAACTTTTGAACTCAGGTTATAACCACCATTCATCTGTTGTAACTTGGGTGGGTTACTTTGATCTTTGCTCATATTTGTGGCTGGTGCATTTGCATGGGCATACTTGGATTAAATATTTCTACTTAGAGCAGGGCTTTGCAGCCCCTGGTCCGTGGACTGGCATCGGTCCACAGCATGCCAGAAACTGGACCATGCAAACAAAGCCCCATCCGTGGGATGCAGGCAGCACATGAAACCATGACCACTACAGTCCGTGGAAAAACCCCTCTCTATGGAACTGGTCCCTTTTGCCCAAAAGGTTGGGGACCACTGAATTAGAGGATGATGAGACTTAAAATTGAAAAAAAAGTAAAAGCTATTTTTGAAAGAACCATCCAAAATGTTTTAATAGCAAATTGTTACCTTAAGATGCTTCTGACATTACGTTTTCTAAACCTTTTGAATATTTGTGTTTAATCACTGTTTGGGATATTTATATCCCAACATCTAAAGTTGTTAGACCTGCTACTGCTGAATTTAGCAATACTAGCTGTATTTTATGCATATTTGTAAAGAAGTGACTAAACAATGGTTCTGGCTAAGAAGTGAACAAACCTGAAGTATTTTTAATTATACTATACAGAGGATTAAAAGAAACAAAGGATCTCATTAGTTATTTTAAAAAATAGTTAAAATAAAACTGTTAACGTGTGGTGGCTCATGAAATGCAAGAAGCCAAAGAAGTCCACTGTCCTTCCTGTAGTAAATTGAAAGGACTTAAGTTCTCTTGCTTGCTGCCTAACAGTTAATAGCATAGAACAGAGTAAACAGTTTACAGAGTAAACAGCACAACAATGTAAAAAAGAGTATATCTGGTGGATGCATAGTATTCAAGATGTGCAATATGATGACTAGCTAGCAGTGCTAGAAAGTTTGGGGTTTTTTAGGAAGAAGGCTTTGGGTTATCGGTATGGATAGACTTCAGAGCTCATATACTCCATCCCAGACTGCTTGCAAATTGCATTGCATGGCAACTGTTGCCCTTTCTATATCCATTTTTTTCATCGTATCAAGTGGTATGGGTAGATATTGGTCTGTAATTTACATATTTTTCAAGGGGCTTCTTTTTGTCCAGTACTCACCATTTGCACATTTTTGCCATACACTGTTATTAATTTCCTGAAGGATTTTATAGGTTATAAATGCCATGTAAACATTGCCATCTCCTGCCAGCATATTTTGCCTCATGATATTTCTGGGTCCTGGTTGCTTGTAGGTTGTTGGGCAACCTTCTTTAATTGTTTGAATCTTGTTAGAATAGGAACTAATGGAAATACACAAACACCTCTTTTAGTTGATTTAAGGTTTGAGTTGAATTTAACATCAGCTGTACTTTGTGGTCTGATTCAAAAGTTACTGCTGTCAGTGATCAGTTTAACTACTAAAACACTGATTTGTTGCAAGGAGCAAATTGTTCAGATTTTTTCCTAGGATTATGTCTAAGTGCTGTTGTACAATGCAATTTGTAATTTCGTTTGGAGTTAATTCCTTTGCCTTTCATGAAGATTATGTGGTGTCCTGGAGCTCCAGGCTGACAGAAGCTCTTGGAAAACCTTGTGGGAAAAGGCTGAAGTAGAATTTGTGCAAGGCAAGCTTGACCTTGCAGGATAATAACATTTTTTAAAGCTGAGGGATGCCTAATTCCTGCAGTGTCTGTCCAGCGGGCGGTTGTATGTGCGGCTGCTGTTCAAGCTTGGGAGCTTACAGCTTTCTGTTTCTCTCCCCCTGCTGGTGATGTCAGCCTTCACCTAACAACCTTCAGCCTGCAGTACACCCCTCCCGTTGTGGCCTGCGTCTGCATCCACCTGGCCTGTAAGTGGTCCAACTGGGAGATCCCAGTCTCCACGGACGGGAAGCACTGGTGGGAGTACGTTGATGCCACTGTAACTCTGGAACTCTTGGATGGTAAGTTTGGAGCAAGGTCAAATGCATTCTATGCCCAATAAGAGGTACTCCATTAACTTAATATTTTATTTCTGACTTCTGTATCAAGGTTTCCAGCATGACAGTAAAGAAGTGGGATGAATTTTGTAAACTTAACCCGTACTATTAGGTTTTGGACTGCTCTGTTTTTTTGCTGACAAGGATGGACATTAAAATATGCTCCTGTAGAATTTGTGCTGTAATAATATGCTGCTTACTAGCTTTATTCTTGTGATTGTGTTACAGAATTAACTCATGAATTCCTTCAAATCCTTGAGAAAACTCCTAATCGACTGAAACGAATCAGGAATTGGCGGGTAAGATGCTTTGTCAACTTTGTACTTCTCTTTGATAAAAATGTCGAAGGAAGACTGTTGCTTGGAATACTAAGATGCAGCCAAGAGACCTCTGCCTCTTTCATGTTTGTAGCTTTATAATTGGGGTTAACCCAGATATACACTCATAAGCATCTTGAGACACCCATCAATTTCCAATACAAATTTAAAAATTCACCGCAGTGTCTGGGATTATTTCAAGCAGAGCTCTGGCTTTCAGAAATCAGCTATCATATTTCATTGCAAGATATCTGGGTTCCACATGAACTCACAGTTAGTGTAAGGGAAAAAAATACCTTTGATGGCTAGTTGCCACCCAAGGCTGTGCAGTGGATATCCTTTACCCAAAAAGGAAAGGGTCTTCATCTTCTAAAAATGGAGCACAGGAGCAATAACTTTTTGGAGAGCTGTGGGAATAAAACAAAACAAAAAGCAAACAGAAGGAAATAGCCAGAAAGAGGAAGAAAACCTAAGAAATGCTATTAGGTAATTATTTATCTATAATGCTGATAATATGGGAAGATTCCAATATTTTGTGATAGGCCACACAGCCCACAATATTTATGTTATGGTAGAAACCACAGTACAAATGGTTTTCCAAAATTTCAGGTGTTCCTGTTGCCCCAGATAGATTGGAGAATCCCTGTTTTAGAAATATAAAAGCAGTGGTCAATGTAGAATAAAGTCAAACATGCAAAATAGGTCAAATATGAACATTCACAGAATGAAAACAAAGTAGTTTTAAATAATCTCTAAAGAATAAAATTACCTCTCATACTGAAATGCTTTAAATAAATGGCAGGTAAGTCTCTGCTAGGAATGCATTCTATAAGTACAGAGAATCAAAAAAGGATTTTGAGACATGCCGAACCTTCCCTCAAAATAATGAGGAATAGAAGGCTTTAGAATAGAGGTCTCCAAACTTGGCAACTTTGACTTGTGGACTTTAACTCCCAGATTCTGGGAGTTGAAGTCCACAAGTCTTAAAGTTGCTAAATTTGGGGACCCCTACTTTAGAAGGAAGGCTTTTGGGACCAATGTGATTACTATCCACATCAACCTTCTGAAATAATAAAGTAGATATGACAGCTTTTATTAAATTTATTAACAAAATTATTTGTTAATGGCTTTTTTCTAAAATGACAGTTGTCATTTCATCATGGTGTATCTTATGAATAACATGCATAAAAATGAACTCTATATGGTGCTTCAGCAAAATATAGCAGTGCGTGCCTATATAGTATTCCTTTCCCTCTAGGGATATTGTATGGCTACAAGAGATTAGTATACCAGTTTTGAATGCTTTCATTTTAGGCCTGTCAAGCAGCCAGGAAATCGAAGACGGATGACCAAAGTGAGGATGATGGCCTCTCAGAACAGACAATCCTCAGCATGATCTCTAGAAGTGCATCAGATACGACTATTGCAGGCCTGATGAGCATGTCAACCTCCTCAACCACTGGAGCCACTGCTTCACTTCCAGCTACAGAAGGAGACTCTCCAGGGGAACGAGGCAGTACAGATATTTCATCAGACAGCTGGATGGCTCCACACCCTCCTCATAAACAAGAGGTCAGCTATAGAGATAACGAAATTTCTGCCAATCCTGATCATCTACATCATGATAGCAGTAGTGGTGGCTCTTTTGTCAAGCAAAACATCAAGGGTGCACCACTAGCAAAAGTATCATTAAAAGAATACCGTGCCAAACATGCTGAGGAGTTGGCTGCACAGAAACGCCAGCTAGAGAACATGGAGGCAAATGTGCGTTCTCAATATGCTCATGCTGCCCAGAACTTGCTTGTACAGCAGCAACGTGAACGGGATGTGCAGCCAGAGAATAACTCCTCTCCAATTATCCTGAAAATCCCTCTAGGCAACAGTTCTGATGGTTCTGAACGGCCTCCTACAGAAAAAGCTGATAAACCCTCATCTGCACTTAAAGTACGGTTGCCTGCCCCAGGAGACAAGCCTGTTGCTTCTTCCAAACAAGATGATATAAAAGTGCGCATTAAGGTGCCACCTCCCATGGAACGACACAGCCTGTCTGATGAAAATGGTGGCAAGAGCAGGGGAGAGCACAAGGAAAAGCATAAGATCCATTCTTCTAACCACCATCATCACCATAATCATCATTCTCACAAACATTCACATGGGCAGCCTGTTGTCAACACCAAACGTCCAGGGAATCCCAAGCATGTTACCGCAACTGGCATTGTGTCACACAAGGGTTATGTCCCAAATTGTTCCTCCCGTAAGAGACCACTTTCTGAGGAGACCTCAGTTACAGTCCACGAACATCAGCCCAAAATTGGTAAAGGTTCCAAGGGGCCCACGGTGCCATTTCCATTCCCTCAGCATTCTGGCCACAGCTTGGAAGCAGCTGGTCTATCTTTTGCGCAGGCTAACAAAGCCAGAGGGGCTCATGGAAAATTGGACAAGAGCACTGCTGGGGCCAATGGACATAACATGAACCAATCCATTGACTATCAGGACACAGTGAACATGCTGCACTCCCTGCTCAGTGCACAAGGCATGCAACCTACCCAGTCATCCAATTTTGACTTTGTACATCATTATGGCGAATACTTGAACCCCAGGGCTGCTGCAAGTGTTGATAAGCCACGACCACCCCCACTCCCATCAGAACCTCCCCCTCCTTTACCACCACTCCCAAAGTGATAGTTTTAACTACTGAGGTTCTACAAAAAAAATAATTGCTCATAGTAATCTCCACTGCCTTGTGTGAATGCCCTGTCCCCTTTTTAAAAGAAAACATTTTTTATTATTAGTAGGAGAACATAGAGTCCTTGAAACTGTGAAAAGATACACTTTTCTTTCTCCGTGTGCATCCCCACCTACCCCTCCTTTGAGTTCTTCTGGATGGTGAAATTATTCCTATAAGACCAGCTGTCAACTTCAGAGGGGAGGGGTGGGTTTGAACGTTATCAACCCAATAGGAAATGGTGCAGGACTATTTAAATTGACAGTCCTTTCTCCTTTTCTTAAAAAAGAGGACTTTTAAAAATAATTTAAAATAAGTTATGTGTTTAGTGTTGATTTTATTTTTCTAATATGGATAAAAGAAGGAGCTATGGCAGAAATTGAAATAGAGAAGGGCACAAGTTCTGTCTACTTGGCAGTTGTTAATGTGTCTTGTCCCAGTGGAAGTTGCCTCTGCCTGAACAAAGGCAGCGAAAGTTGAAAGGAAGAATAGGGAGAAAGGTGTGAGAGACACATGTACTGAATATAAGTAAAAAATGGAAGTGGTGAAGCAGAGTTTCCAGTTTCTCCTTACTTAGATCTGTGATTCTTCATCAGTAAGTAAATGGAGACAGATACAAACCTAAATTTCCAAAGAATGGTGGAATCAGAAATGTTAGTTAAGTTGCTAACTTTTTTCAGTCCTTCCTGCTGATCAAAGATAATTTAGGAGTGAGGTTTTATAAGTTCACTTCCTTCTTGACCACACTGCTTCTTTAGGAATGCCATTACTATGTTTGCCATTTCAGTCTTTGTCTCAGTCTTTGTCTCACTGGAAGACAAATAGCTAACATGACTTAACCATTAAAAAATCTCACAGGACTGTATTTCCATGGTGGGCAGCACTGCATGCTAATGCATGAACTCTTGAGAGTGCCTTCACAAAAATGCTGCATTAGTATAGTTTGGGGAAATGTGTGTTTCAGCAGAGAAGGAAGAACTAGAAGAGGCCGACAGCCTATGGACATTAGAGCAGTAATCGTGATTCTGGGATGCTTTATGTTATACCTTAAATACATTATGGAATATGAGATTTTCACATTTTGTCCAAAAGGAAAAAAGATGTAAAGATCACCACAAATGAATCAGGCAAATTTGGAGAACAGAGCAAAAATTGCGAACCTGTGGCCTTCAAATAATAAATTATATTTTTCAGTATCCCTCACAATTTTTCATGATAGTATGGGAAATTACAGCTTGCAAATATCTAGGTTGTCTAATTTTTATGTCTCTTAAGAGGGAAGAAAATTGAATAAAAGTAGGATGAAGATTTGTGAATATAAAGATGTCGATACAACACAAAAATAGTTTGAAGGCGCCCTGAATTGGTTTGAATGTTGATGTAACATTCTGAACTTGTAGCATACTACTACTGGTATGCTAAAAATGGGGCAAGCATTTAAACATGGATATATATTATGTTTCTGTAGATCACATAACAATATTTTAATTCTACGAAATTGGTCTTGGTTTGTAATCTAGCATTTGGACAAAGTATTTGGAGTGAGTGGTCTTCAATCTCAACTTCCTTTTTTGTCTTAATATAATCCCCTTGTTCCACAAGTCATTTCAGGGTATTCCTACTGTTGTGAAGTGAATTCCAAATTGAAATATGAGGGACTGTGACCTAAAAAGGATTTGTTATCCAAAATGGATTACCCTAGTTATATATCAATAGAGGCCCAATCTAGTATGTTCAGTAGTGACTACGAGCTGTGGCCTCTATGTCATGTGAGTGAAGTTCATTGCTGCTGGTTTCAGATGATGCATCATGTTTAAAATAAGACACTCATCTGCTTGTTTTTGCCGAAGTATTTTCTCTGAATTTGGAATAATTATTTTCCCACCACCTTTGGGAATGCATCAGCTATTGATGCAAACTTTGGCCTAGTTTTGTGTAATGTTTCAGAAACTGTTTCTAATTCCTGGCTCATTTTATTACTATTCCACGTTTCAATAAATGTACTGTCTCTGCATTTAATTCGTTCCTTGTGAATTTTTTTGCTAATATTTCAATGTATGAGGAAAAGTCTATACAAAATATTTGGGACAGTAACAGCAGTATTCTGAATCTATAAATCTTCCTTGTTTATTTCCTGGTTCTTTATTTACACTGAGATGTAAAAGTAAGCAATAGCAATTAAAATTTAAAAACAAATCACAATGGATATGAACAAAAGGAAGCAAAGAAGCAAGTAGGAAAGGAAAATAACTTTGTGGCATGCTAAAAACAGACCTCATTTTGTAGACTCATGTTCGTATTTTCAGATTTTGAATCATAATTTGTCAGTTGAAAACTTGCAGGTTACAGTAATCCTTCATTTGCTATGCTTACTAGAAGTTCCTGGGTTACCCATGGAAATGAATGTGGCGGTTACATAAGAGTAATGTATGCGGAATTGTCTAAACTCTAAATCATCTCTTGGTACTTCTGTTTTTAAAAATTACTGTTTTGATCAGCTGACATTTTCTAGGCTTGCTTGAAACATCATGTTCAGTAATCCATCTTCTGTATATTGTACGGATATGCACCTGCATGTATCAATTACAGTATTTATAGTTATTAATAACAGTATGCAACTTTATAATGGACTTGTAAAAGAATAGTTGTGTGCCTGCAGAAAGAAAAGGTTAAGGGAGCTTTCTCAGTCACATAATAAGATGAAAAAGTAGATTTTGATGAGAAGAGTACCAACTTCTTTCTGCATTTGCAATTGAGCAACTGTTAAGATAGAGTCTGTTTAATTAAATCTTAAAATGCAGAGTCCATATAATTCATGCTGGACCGCAAAGAAAGTCCCTAGCGTGGCACTGAATTCCCATGTTGGTTATGCTGGCTGGCCGTTTCCAAAATTGCATTGTTTTTTTAAAGGGATTTGACTGGACAATGACTTTTACAAAGCACTTAAGTTCCACTCTACCTAGCTTGAACTGTCAGCAGGCAATGTCCATGCCTTTCAAACATACATCCAATCCTGTAAACCTTAGGGTTTAGTGACTTTGTTGACATCTTCAAGGCAAAATGCTGCACAGACCGCAAGAAACTGAACAAGGACTGACTCGGCTCTTGTCTTTATAACCAAGCACAAGTGTCCTGACTTGTCATTGCTTGCATAGCTGAACACTTTGCCTCTGAAGATGTGCTTTCACCAGCCAAGTTGCTGGTGAAATATTAGGAAATCTTTTCTCTATATTAGTCACTAAAACCTGAATCCCAACAGATACCAGCCATGAAAGCCTGCAGCCAGTATATCATACTTTAACTTCAAAAGTTAATGGTATAGCTTGGATTTCAAGGTAACTGAATTTATTCTGCTTATTATTTTCTAGTATTCTTTGCTCTCTCCTATCTGAGTTGCAAAACACATAGCCATAATTCATTGTTTTCATAAATTTTTCTGAACTCTGTGGTAATTCAGATTATGATTTATAGTTATAGAACTATCAAGATTTGTACAAGTCTGGAATGTAAAGGATAGGATAATATCTAGACATAGTTTGCAATCTTTAATGCATAGGTAATGTGCATTACAGGTAGTTCCTACCACATGACTACAAGTGGGACCTGGAATTTCAGTCAGTAAGCAATGCAGTCATTAAATGAGTTGTGTGAGTGAACCCATTTTTACCAAGGTCATTAAGCAAATCCAGCTTTCCCAATTACTTGTTGGAAGCCAGCTGGGAAGATTGCAAATTGCAATCACATGACTGCAAGATGTTATAACCCTCCTAAATATGGGTTGATTACCAAATGCCCAAATTGCAATTCAGTGGTGTTGGAAGAAATATCCATATGGGTCAGTTCCAATTTGGGAGAAAGGAAAGGGAGATAAAATGAGGCTGATTGGAAAGCAAGGTTTATTGATAAAGCAGAACCACCAAGCACATGTGATTGATAAAATGCTGATAAAATGGGAGTTGAGAGTGGGGGTATACCTTCTTTCGGCTTTGTATTTGAGCTTCCTGTTCCTATGCAAGAAATGTCCTTTAATATTCTATTGGCTGTCCTGTGGGATCATGTAGAGGTTATATAGTGGTCATAGCTGGCTCTGTAGACAAAAGAGGAAATGCAAATCCTAGGTGCTTGTCTGAGCTAATTTGGTCAACCCCTGGCTTATTGTTTATCTGAGCTCCCAAATTTGAAGTTTGGACTGCTCTAGGGTTAGTGCAATGAAAGGGCTTTAGACTGCTCTGGGCTGCTTCTAATCCTACCATTCTGCCTTTGTTTCAAAATATCTTGTCTTGAATGGATTACCAAATCTGCATTTCTAAAAGGTAGCCTCAGTTTCTGCTGTGGGGGAGGGGCTGCTTCCTGCCTCTCTAAAAAAAATGTTTCTCCATTTCTCATTCAAAAAAATATTCTGCTTTTTTTAAATATTCCTCAAAATATTTCATTCTAGGAAAGGGGGGCTTCCCACACTGTGGATGGTGTGACAGTTGTAACTTTGTCAAAGATGCTTTTTTTCTGAGGTTCTAATTTTGAACCATCATTAACCAAACTCAGAAATTATTAAGCACATTATTATGTATCTTTGATTAGTCCGTATTTGGAACTAACAGGGATAAACACTGGAGATCAGCAAAAACTAAAAGGATACTTTGCACTAGAAAGTATATTTGCAGAAAGAGGGGACTTCGGAAAAAACATGTTTCTCAAGTAATAAAAAACTAACTGCCTTCAGGAATCCAGCAAAAACTCTTCAAAGAAAATAAAATTATACTAGTAGGATGGGTAATTAAGCTTCCAATCCTGTACAATTAAAGAAGATTGTAAATCTTAATTGCTGCAACTCCAAATTCCTCTTTGCATTTTGGAAATACTGTTTTACGATACGTTCTTTTTAATCCCTTATCCTTTTCTCCACATAGTTTTCATACTATGCAAGACCACATAACCAAGTTGTGCTGGCAAAGCTAGGCATAAAGGTAAAGGTTCTCCTTGCACATATGTGCTAGTTGTTCCCGAGTCTAGGGGGTGGTGCTCATCTCCGTTTCCAAGCCGAAGAGCCAGCGCGGTCCGAAGACGTCTCCGTGGTCATGTGGCCAGCATGACTAAACGCTAAAGGCGCATGGAACGC
>JANHFQ010009272.1:216984-227634 GCA_032468035.1 Aparallactus werneri | reverse complement strand
TGTCAGAGCTCTCTGCTATGACCTGTCCGTCTTGGGTGGCCCTGCATGGCATAGCTCATAGCTTCATTGAACTACGCGAACCCCTTTGCCACGGCAAGGCAGCGATCCATAAAGGGGTTGGCTGATTATACCTTTGCCATATGCTAAATAAATAATATAACACTAGACATGTACATACAAATAATTCCGTAGTCCTGGTAAGTGATTAATATCTAGACTGAATAATAAGGGTTCAAATATACACTCTTCTCCTTCCCCTTCTTAAGGAACCGCTCCTTCTTCTCATGGCTCCATTGAGCCCAAACCTTCCTCTCAAACCAAGGCTCGGAGAAAGGGCTTGGAGCAGGGCCACCAGGCTGGGCTCCGTTTTGAGGGCAATCAAATTCCTATTTACTATTTCTCCATTTACTGTATCAAATGCTGCACTGACATCTATACAGGCAGCAAACCATGCTTTATCCAACTAACATATTACAGTATGTAGTTAGATATTTCAAAACAAATCTGTTATCAATATTAGATTATTAATTTATTGATTAATTATTATACAACTTTATGAAACTTTTCCCTCTACTTGAAACCTTCTGGTTCTTCTACAAGGAAAGCACTTTTGGTCTGCCCAATCTCAGGAAGATGGCATATATTTTAGCCACAATACCTACTAGACCAGGGCAATCTAATATAATGTATATTTATTGTTTTGTTTTTAATTTCCCTCTTGTAAACTGCCCTGAGTTCTTGGGAAATAGGTGCGGTATATAAATCCTGCAAATAAATAAACCAGCACTTTGAATTGCACCCGGAAGCCAACAGGAAGTCAGTGCAGTTCGCGCAGGAGAGGTGTTACATGGGTGTACTGCGCAGCTTAATTCTGGACAAGTTGTAGCCTCCGAATGCTCCTCATGGGCAGCCCCACGAAGCCCCTATCCCAACAAGAGGAAGCAGCAAAAAATGTCTTTCCAGCATATGGAAATTCCACATTTGCACATGTGGAGTATTAACTGCTGCTGCTCCCCTCAGTTCTCGCTTCTCCAGCCGCACATACCAGTGAGGAAAGCAAAGCTTGCCAGGATAGCCAGACGTTTCGCTTCGGTTTCTCGGCTGTGGGGTGTGGCCATCAACCAAATAATAAGGCCTAATTCTCCCAGGCAACTCAGCAGTCCAAACTGCAAAACAAAGTGGGGGAAAGACGGAGATTAACACAGGTTGATCAGAGAAAAGAGCCAGTTCAATCTAAGCCCGTTTGCTGTATCTCCCACTCTTAAAAAAAATAAATTATGGTCATTAGAACTGTTTTCCCATGCAGATTTTGAAACAAGGAATCAGTATTTTGTATAGCTTGGTCTCTTCGAAGGGAAATTCTGTCACTGTTCAGACAATTTTAAAATGTAATCATGAATATGTTCAATCTAAAATATTTTAAACACACAGTTAGATTTTCATCAGTTTTCCATTGTGACAATTTTATAAGCACCAGTGGAATCTGTAACAATTCTGCTCTGCAAGTAGGGTATGTAGGTATCCTACATAGGTATGTAGAGGTATGTAGAAAAAGGTCTAGCAAAAAGAGATTCAAATCCGAAAAGGAATATAGAACACCGTTCTCCAAATTTAAACTTTATTAACTACTATAGGGCTTAGGTTTAATGTAAACATTAACAATTGATTCTGATAATAGGGAAATTTTCAATCTGGCAGAACTCTGAGCAGTGTAACTATAGTCCCAACTCTCCAGCTTCACAACAGAAACAAAAAGCTTTTTTAAACAGGAACAAAGACTTCTGAGTTTGTCTGAGAAATGTATTTATTTAGAGACTTTTTGTTGGGATTTGTTTGCTGAAAGTTTTAAAGGCTTAAATTTCACTGAATATGCCACCTAGCCATGGAGCACCAGCTGAGAACCACTCAATAGGATACAGTCCTTATTTCCACAAGCTGGGAGGCACTATTTTGCAATCTTCCTGCTGGCATTTAGCCCTCAATAACCAAGATGATCTTTAGCTTATATATCCATCCCAGAGAAATGCTTTAGAATCCTTACCTGCACCAGATGAGTTACCACATTGAGATAAGCACCAGCCGCCGCTAGGAACATACATAATGCAAAGCTGGCATAGACCTTCTTCAGGTGCTGCTGAGTTGATGCAGAGCTATAGGGATGAGGGAAGAAAATTCAGCTCTGTTATACCTAGAAGCACAGCAATTCCCAAACTGACCGTTTCCCAGCACTTAGCCATATCACAAACCACACAGTCATATTATCTGACCTGCTTCAGAGAAAATTTACATTTCCTTCACACCATCACTAAGAATTCCTTACTTCAGAATCTCTAGTGCCGAAATACTGCTTCCAGAGGGGACCAAGTATTTACCAAAGATATGAAGGTTTTTAGGACAGTTAGAAAAACCTGAGAGGTCTGATCGTAGAGGAATGCCATGTGAATGTACAAGGATATGTAATTCTGACTAGCACAGTACATCATTCTGGCAACAGGCTACAGCACAACATATCATTTTAATCAAGAGCCATTTTGAATAGCTCTGTCCTCTTTGGAAAAGCAAAGTGATTTGGAAAGAATTTAAATGTCTCTTATCCAAATGTTTTTCCAGCCGCAGTTTAAATATTCCCAATGGACTTCAATAATCCAGTAATACTATTCGCTAGATAGTTCCCCGAGATCACCATCTTACATTAAACATTTATTTGAACTACCTTCACCTACAATGTCTGCCCTAAGATCTATAGTATGGATTCTCAACCTCTGGGGGTTTGTGGAAAACTGGGAATTCTGAGAACATATAATGAACATTGTAACAAAAAGCTACCATAAAGGACAAGCTCAGTCAACAATCCTTTATCACAAAGTAAACTAGTGAGATTATTTCTCACCCAATCCATGTAACTTCTTCCATTTTTTCGTTAGTGTAGTTTACTTGTCTGTTTCCTACCTAGATATTCCGGGGGGGGGGGGAGAGAAACCACCCACCATTTTAGGTTTTTATGAATATTACTCAGCTCTATGTGAAACCCTTTGGCATTATTGAAAAGAAATATGAGATATAAGCCAGAATTTCACTCTGCAATGTGCAACCTTCAAGTGGAGTATGAAATCTATGATTACCAAGAAAAGCAAGAAGGTGTACCGATGACTTGTACATTACATTTGTAATCAAGGTTGTACAAAAAGCTGGATAACATCCACAAAAGTTTTAAAAGGTGGTAGATCAAATCACCATATCAGCAAAGTAGGATTTTAAGATTCAGTTCCATGCAGAACAGGGTCCCCTGAACTAGAGTTGTAACTCGTTCAGGTTACTAATCGGTATATGAAAATACGGTTTTCCTCATCGTGTTCAACTTATAACCAGAATAGAGGATTTTAATTTACAGTCTTTTCTCCAAAAAGCAGAAAAATTGAGGTGATCTGGCTCTAGCAACCCAGGTCCTGCCAGGCTTCTCACCATCTTTCATGGGTGATGGAGCCTACCTAACCTCACATCTTTGTTCCTAAATATCCAAGAAAGAAACTGAATCCTCTCATAATAAGATTAAGCAGGCAACAGGTACTCACATGTGGGAGAACTTGAAGAGGGCATCAAAATTTACGTTCCTGTTGAAAATATCCATAGCTCTAGTTGGTGAGGTGCAATTCTGTGTCAAAACACACAATCTGCAGAAGGGGAAAAGAAAGCCACATCAAATGGAGAAGACCTAAATAGATTTTTTCCTAGAATTTGTGTGTTCCATCTCCTTATAGACAAGCTCCTCCCGCATTAAGCAGCACCCTCAGTCCATAGCGCAGTTTTAAAATGACATCAACCTCCTCCCCCATTTATATCTTTGTGGTGGCACTTCTGCAGAATTCCTGGGATTTTTCTCTCTGGGTAAAAGGAACTTCAAACAATCCATTTAAAAAATCTGATTTTTGTATGTATTAGTCAGCAAGGAACAAAGCACAGCAACATCAGAGAACAGGGAAATTAAAGCAATAACAAAAAGGTATGTAGAAGCAGAAAACAGATTTTTCCAGGTCCAAGAAAAATATATTTGCTTCATCTGCAGAAAACACAGACCAATGTATATCCTTCTCTCCATGTAAGTATCCTGCTTCCATCAATTAATTTTATCTGCAGCAACAATATAAGATATGCAGCAATCCAGCAATACACATATTATCCAAAAGATACAGGTTAAGTAAACAAACTCCTGATGCACCACTGCTAAAAAGTGATTCTTTCTACTTGGGACTCACGAGCTTATCCAATACGTAACCCACAAGCTTCTTCCTCTTTGTCCTACTCTGAAAAATCTAGAGACTGCAACCTTCCTGGCTTGGTGTATATGGTGCAATTATTGCAGGCTCTTGCAAGGCTAGTTAAAGCCTCCTGGAGGAATTGTGCTCACCTGGGAGCCTTGCTTCACAACTCAGCAGCTGGAAAGCAAGAGCATTAGGCTCCTTAATGATCTTCCCAGGAAAGGATGGGGTGGAGTTAGAGGAAGGCAGCCCTTCAGCTTGAGAGTCATGGCCAATATGCTGTGTTGTTATTCTCTAGGTGGGATTCCACCCCAACGATTCTGTTTTGTAACAACATGCGCAGGTATTTTATTTACTCAGGGGAGCAGGATGAATATTTTACTTAACAATACAACCATTTCTACCCTCCTCCATCCAAAAGTTCTTAACTAGTTGCTCTAACCTTATGGCAAACAATGGCCGTAGCTATGTGGAAACCAGTCCAGCAACTAAAGACTTATTTTCTATTAGGCAGGAAGATCTGGCTTGGCAAGAAGTTTGCATTGTAGGTTTGTATTTGCTAAGAAGGTGCACTAGTGTTAAGGAGATGCCTTTAATCTTGTGAGAGATTAAACTCAACCTCTTTATCTCCTTATATTTCTCTACATTTACAAGGTCTTCATTTATCAGAGGCATATACACACGGGAGGAGGGGTGATCACACTAAAAAGCTCTAAAAAAGGAAGTCTGTCTTGATGTATCAAAAGCCACACTTTAAGAACAATCTGAATTGGAAAGCTGAACCTGAAAATTACACAGCGTGTAATTTGGGTATTAGGTGTTAGTATTAGGTATCATGACTCAACATCAGGGCATCAAAATAGGTCAACACAAGAGGGGAAGAAACATTTCCACTCAGCACCCAGTTCTTCCAGATGCCAAAAGCTATTCAAGGAAGAGGTTAGATAAGATCCGAGATTAGGGAAACATTTTGAAATACAGTTTTTTTTTTCCAATGGGAGAAATCTCTACAAAACAAAGCATAAATCTAAAGCTATTTCAGAAGAAAATATAAGTAAAGGGAGCACTTCTCACTACTGACACATCTGAAAAGTAAGGAGCAAAACAAGAACCTGTAAAGCTCAGGATTACTCTTCATAATTATCCTTTATGTTTCAAAAAGCCTTACACTTTTCCAGCAGCTTTAGCCACAGCAGGAGTAACTAATGGTTTTCATTAATGTTCTCTGAGCCCACTTAGCCACAGAGAATATAGGAAAGAATTTTTACATTACATTTTAGACCATTTGTTCACAGAGAGCAGTCCATTTATGGTTGTGCCTGAAATGGAATATTATTTCTTTCATCCACAGATAAAACTCTCGAGACACATGTGTTTTGATTCATGCTTTGGAACAATTACAATGGCCGTTCAAGGTTGCAACTTTTCAAGGTAGAAATGTTCAGCATGTCCCACTCAAAATGTGATGCCACTCAAAACAGCTGAGACTTTTTTTCATCCTTGCAATATTCCAAAAGGCTGTTTTCAGCTAAAGACGTACTGGACCATCTCTACTTCCATTTATGACAGATGGTAGAATTCATTATCTACATCTGAGTTTTAAAAATTTCTGGTCTTGTTCCCCAAGGCACTGACCAGCTCTGATTGAATATACATACTATGGTTAGAATTAAATTGATTTTTTTTCCCATTCTGCAAAACCCACCCATCTTGTTTTTAAACAATGCAAATTAGCTTTCAATATAAATAATGAAAATTAATTTGCATCATTTAAAAACAAGAGGGTTTCAATTATTTTGCAGATCACAAAGAAATCTGAGAAAGTCAAAGGCCATATACAACTCTCGTTAATATATTTTTCCTTCAGTACTAACATTAGTCGCCCCGAGTCTTCGGAGAGGGGCGGGGTACAAATTCAAATATAAATAAAATAATAAAAATAAAATAAATAAATAAATAAATTTAGATCCAATAATGTGAAAATTATGCATCGCAGACTAGGTTTCTGAGAAGGTACCATTATTTGGGAAAGGAAACCAGGGGGGAAAACTGTTAGTGTAACATTGTAAAAATTACAGAGCTCGGTTATCCTCAAAGGAATCTTGCCCTTAGTAAACAAAAAAGAGAGGCAGGTATACATAACGTTTCAGGCCATTGCACTATAAACTCTCCACGGATTGTTTGAATGCAAAGAACCTCTGAGGTAGTGGGGCACATTCAACAAAGAAGGCTTTCCTAATTAGCTGTCACAGGTCAACTTTATTGCTCCTAGACCAGGGCTGTCAAACTCCCGGCCAGCGGGCTGGATGTGTCATGTGCTGGCCACGCCCAGTTTAGCAAAGGAGGAAAAAGTCCCATCATGTGACGCCACCGGGATAGCGGGAGTTTGACATGTCCTCAACCATACAACTTCATAAAAAGCTGAAAGTATTAAGTAAAATATTAAGCAAAAGAATATTCTCCTTAATTTCAAAATTCTATTTATTAGATTAAATGTTGGTGAAACAGCCTCATTGCAACCATTTGGAACAAAAGACCACTGATAAAATATCAAAAAATATCATTTCCAATTTCTTACCAAAAGCTAGACCATCTAAGGCTCTTAATGTTTACAGTTATGCAACAAGCATTTTAGACATGAGGTTCTATGCAGCATGCCTACAGAAAGAGTTTTGTCAGTTTTAAATGTTCACCAAGTACAAAGAATTTTTGGATTAATTCTCCTGAGTAAACTGTAAGACTGTGGGTTGCATTTGAAGGAAAACCAAAAAATAAACCTGCCACTGGGAAGGAACACAGAAGGATGTCCAGCAAAAATAATGTTAACTGTTGACTGAATGGAAAGGCTCCTACTTCATATTTACCGGTATATTTAGCTTTTGAAGATCCCAGTAGTATCCAAAAACACCGGTCCTATTTGTGTAAGTACAATCAGAAGAACTGCAGTTTTATTAAACTATTCTGAGGAATGATCATGATCCCATTACTCCTGCCCAATCTTTCTTTTGCCTTTAAAATATCATAGTCATGTCTTTTAGATGATAAAAACCTAGGATGATAATTGCCTTTATCCTAATATTTATGAGCTAGTTGGTTGCTCATAAGGACAATCCAAAATAAATTATAAGGCAATACTTAAAAAACAATCCTACAAAATACCAGGTTATTTGAATCTGTGTAAAATAGAACTCATACCACCACTGTACACCTAAATGATAAATAAGACAGCGGAAAGGAAATCCACTAGACTAGAGAATGCGAACAGGCTTAGCAGCATCACTGAAATGTACGTTAAGGATCAGTTGTTCCTAAGAGAGGAGCCCATAGCTTTTTAAAAATAAATAACCAGAAATACTTAGCCACAAATATGACCTTTTATCACCAAGGGCTAATATTTATTTATTCAATTTCTGTAGCTACTGTCTCAAGCAAGTGATTCTGGGCAGTGGACAATCAAGAAAACAGGTAAAAACAATTACAATACAAATTAAATACATATATACGGCAGCTGAGAAAAAAAAACCCCATCCTGTATATCATTATAACCAGAAAATGGGACTCTACACTCTCAAGGGCCTTAGGCCTAGGCACAAATCTAGATCTTGAAAGCCTTATGAAAAGGCCAATAGGGTTGAAGTCATCTTCAGACTTGAGGGGAGAATGTTCCAGAGGACAGAGTCTACAGCAGAGAAGGCACACCTCCTAGTACCTACCAGCTGACATTCCTTCGCTGATGAAACCCATAGCCCAACCTGCCAGACTGAATTTCTGTTACAGTTCTACAAACATCTCCATATTCCATTACATTATCCACAAACAAAAACTTACTAGCTATCAAAGAGCGGAGAAGAGGATGGAGGCAGGGAGTAGGTTGTCCCCCATTTATAGCCTCTCCTGTAAAAAGCAGACCAATCCTCACAGCACCGAATTGCAAGACAGAGAAAAATGTCACACACTGAACCGTGACCTTGTATATTCATTAAACACTATGACATCAGAAAATCAGCCAATTAGCTTTGAAATCTTGTACTGCAAGTCATCTTGTTGCCACAGGAGTCTATTGAACTAGCCAGGAGAGACATCTTAGGAAACTCCTATGACTAGTAACTTAGAAAACTGAAAAACTCATCTGATCCTATGTCCCACCTCGAAAGGGTTCACACTGTCACATGTATGTTGGGTGGAGGAGTGTCAAAATAGTCAAATGGCAGTTACAATACCAAGACTGAAGCCCCAATCTTTTTGAGAGTGTCTATCAATCTCATATATACACATACCAACAAAAATTAAGCTTCAGTGTGTGGCCATTTCCACAATTTTAACTATACAGATTCTGCTGGGAGAAACACTAAAGGTAAAAAGTTCATTCTGACACTCTTAATCCCTATGTAACAAACTATTTACCTTTAAAAACTCAATTTCTCATCAAAAGCCAATTCTATTGAGCAGCTGTCTGTGCCCTCCTTATAAATACCATATCAGGCAAATCTCACATCATTCAGCTGAGTTTTTCTTGGCTCAGACTAGTGGTCATACAGCAAGTTGTCTTTGGAAAATACTATCCAAAGCAGAATGCAAGGCACATGCTTTATAAGCTGACTCTCCCAAAGTGCATGGAAGATTATCTAATATATCCAAATCTAAAATGCCCATATTTTTCAAATATAACAAGCTATCAAGGTAAGAATCCAATCTAAACTAACAGAAACATAGGAAGGCTATTTCTGCCTATATTGTTCAGATTTCCCAAAAGACATTGTGGTTTATATCTATTTGACATGGACCTTCCAACTTAGTATTGATTCTCCTTTGTTTGCATGTGCCTTTTAGTGCACATTACAGAATTCATTTATTTCAGAACATTCCCTTTACAAATAAAACATAGTACAAATACAAGGTCTAACTCACTCCAGATACTCTTTAAATGCATCAAATAAATGACTTTCAGATGCATTTGTAACTAGAAGACATCAACTAATGTGATCAATGTTTATTTAAAAAAACATGAAGGGCATTAAAGGTTGGAGAAATTTGCTCTAGAGCTACCTTATTCAATTTGGGAACCTATCAAGTATGATTCTCAATTCCCAGAATTACCCTGGTCAGCAAGGCCATTGCTAAGGATTCTGGGAACTAATGTCCAGCTTCCAAGGTTGAGGACCATTGCTATATAGCACATATATGAACCTTGGTGGCGGAGTGGTTAGAGTGCTGTACTTCAGGCTACTTCTGCTGCCTGCCGCCTGCCTGCAATTTAGCAGTTCAAATCCCACCAGGCTCAAGGCTGACTCGACCTTCCATCCTTCCGAGGTCAGTACAATGAGGACCCAAATTGTTGGGGGCAATATGCTGACTCTATAAAACAGCTTAGAGAGGGCTGTAAAGCACTATAAAGCGGTATATAAGTCCAAGTGCTATTGCTATTTAAAATTCCAGCCAAACCTCTATTTCATAAAAGGGAAACCAAAATTATACCAAAAAATATTCAAGATCATTATTTTCTGGGAGGTTCAGCCTCCAATCCTTCAAAATATTCCAACTCATCAGTGAATATACCCTGCCACTTCTCTGCTTGAAGGAGGGTGGTGAAGTTTTAATTTTATCTCATTCTGGTGGAAGCAAAAACCCAGGAGGCAAAATCGCTCAGTTAGTTAGGGGTAGGATGAAGCCCCCACACATTGAACAAGAGAGGGGAACATATGATGTCTAGAAACCCAGAAACACCTTTACTGGTTTTCTCTGGGCTTCTTCTTCCCCTTTTGGGGGAAAAAAAACCCCATATTTGCATAAAACCAGTTTTCCGTTTCCCCCACGACAGAAGAAGCAGGAAGGCAAATCGGCAACGCAAAACACTTTCGGATAGGCAGGCCCATTCTTCTTCTTTAAAGCTTTTCCACTGCGAAGAAGACATAGCCCCCCCAAAAAAAGCAAAAAAGCCCCCCAATACTTCTTTCGAGCTATACACGAAAAAGAAAAAACGAAAAACCCGCCTGGCGGAATAGCGACAGATCTTTGAAGGAAAACCGAAAGCGATCAGACGTCGCCTATTTTTAAACCTACGCTACAGAAACCGAATATACAGTGTTATTATATTATTTATTTTATTGTTTCATATTATATTATTTCCTATTATATATTACTATTATACAATATATTATTTTATATTATTTCATATAATATTGCTATTATTATTGTCTTTCGCCGTCGTCTTATCCTCCTGTAGGACGAGATCGGCGTCTCTCTCTCACATCAGATACACCATTTTAGGTGGAAGCCAAGAGCGGGCCAAGCTCTTCAGCACAGCCCTCCCCTCTCCTCATTCCACCGGTCCCGAGAGCTTGGGAACACGGAACTGCTCGGCCCCTGGACAGACCCGAGGAGGGCCTTTGGAAAC
>JANHFQ010009266.1:7817-18540 GCA_032468035.1 Aparallactus werneri | reverse complement strand
ATGCCAAAGAACAGCTGCTGGTGGCATTTGAGCACACCCTCTTTCCCACAGTGCCACTCAGTGGGAGAGTGGAATAAGTAAATGTTTAAAAATGCACCTGCTCTTTTGATTGTCACTTGACCCCTAAGGACAGAGCTAGCTTTAATGAATGGTGGCACTTTCCACTATGCTCTATGGGGAGATAGCAGGTAAAGAACAGCCTTGATTGCTCCTTTAGTAGGGAAAGAGAAGGCATGGGATCAGTACTGTTGCTCCCCCAACTCTGGTGCGGCTACTACCGCTCCAAAGCAGCTGTTAAGAAAGCTGCACGTTTAAATCCCGTTCTTTCAAGGAGAAAGGTTTAAGACTATGCAAACTCTCCACCAAACTAATCTGCCTGAAAATTCTCCTTTGCCTGGTTCATTTATACTCTCTCTTATTACTTTGTGATTTATGAAGTTGAGCTCAACTGAAAGCAGATACTACAAATGAGATAAAAGACTGAACTTTAACCACACATAGATACAGAAGAGTATCAGGATATCATGTAGAAATTACCAGATGGATTGTTGGTCATTGTTTATTGAAGTTGGTGACCAATATTACTGTGTGGGTGTTCATACATCCCCACCATAAAAGTATTTTTACAGTTATAATTGTGTTTGGATATTCCAATACAAATATCCTTCATTTCCAAAAATAAAAAACCCGGGCAAGGCCCGGTCATCAGCTAGTACTACATATTTTATGGAAATAGAAGTGAGAGAATTCTGCCTCATTGCCTGAGCAACCATCCTTCTCCCATATTGCCATACCAGGCTAATGCCCATCACTTCTGCATTCCAATCTATTTCTATTGAGACATAATTAATTCTGTTTAATCACAGCCAGATGTGGATGAGGAAGGTCATTCATGTTAACAGAAGGTCCGATTTAGTGTCATATGGACAAATTAGATTGCAGTTTTTTTCTTGTCATTTCTCATTTGGTATAAAGAAAGTTGTCTTGATTATTTATTTAGAACTTTTGGACAGTATAGCCATTCATCTTAAAACCAACTTTGGGCAGTGTACAAACATTTAAACTATTTAAAACCAACCATGATAAAACTAAAAACAGGAAAAACCTCCTGATGCAGATCATATTCTCATTTCACCTTGACTTCTTCTTGTCCAGGTGCCTGGGAGAGATAGTCCTGCAGATGCTTGCAGGTTATGAAATTTCTTTCAAAATAGCAGGAATATTTTGAGAAGTTCTCACTGATTAGGATGCACTTACCTGAAAAGTATTTAAGCAGCAGGATTGAGAATATCCTGTCCTTCACTGCACAACCATTTGTTCAATCTTCCAGGCTTCAAATAAAAACCTGAGAGAAAACTTGAGGACACTTCTATTTCTAGACTTGAAAAAACGGGCAACCTGAGAAGCTTCGAAGTGATGGGAAGATATGTGACAGAAAAGAATAACACCAGCAACTCCACCACCATCAATAAGACAAATTTCACGAGAGTATATTTGAAATAATTCCTCAAGCAGCCTAATAAGGTAGAAAAATAAGTTATAAGGAAGATTTTAGCATTGCATTAGTTCTTATCTGCATTCTGTCCTAATTAGTAAAGTAAATTTGACTGAACTGGGATGAAAAATGATTTGCCATGATTTCATCACTGGGTGCCATATTTAGCAATAGCAATAGCACTTACACTTATATACCATTTCACGATGCTTTACAATCTTCTCTAAATGATTGCAGAGTCATCCTATTGCCCCCAACAGTAGGAAGGATAGAAGCTGAGTCAACCTTGAGCCGGTGAGTCTTGAACTGCCAAATTGCAGGTAGCTGGCAATCAGCAGAAATAGCCTGCAGTACTGCATTCTAACTACTGTGCCACTTTGGCTCTTTTATTTCCTTTTATTTTTTATTCATGTCCTTTTATGCCAGGGGTGTCAAACACACAGCCCCCAGGCTGGATGCATCACATGCTGTCCACCCTCACACACACACCCGGTTTAGCGAAGGGGAGAAAAGTTGTGATACATCACATGGCGACAACATGATGCCACAAGTTTGACCCCCTGTTTTATGCAAATGGGTATAAGAATCCCAGCATGGAGATTATTTATTATTTATTATTCAGGTTATTCTGACCAAAAAAAATATGTTTATACATCCTCTGCTGCCATTTTATTTCAAAGTATGCCAAATTAAACTTTTCTTTTTAAAACTATGAGGCAATCCAATTTAATAAGAATCACCAATCATAGGTAGATGTACAAAAACAGTGGCAGATGGGAGTTATCAGGATTCCCTCCTTTTGTCAACCTGAATCCATTTTTTAAAAATAAAAAACAAAAACCTGCATTTGGTATTCTTCTGCTATTTCGGTCAGAAAAGCTTTCCCAAGGCAAGTGGTTGGTGCTGCTTCAGTGACTAATTCTTCTGTGAGTGAAATAATACTATCACCTGAGGTGACTGTACTTGAGAGGTTCCATTAAAAGAGTTAGCTTTGTGTGCAGAGGTTGCTATGTTTAGTTTGCCTTAAGGCCCAAGAGATTTAGGAAGAAGTAGAAAATCCGTATGAGGATTAGTACAAAGTTACTGAACAGCAGGGCCAATGACTTTGTAATGACTGACATCTACAGAGGCAACCACCCTCACTTACTAAAAGCAGATCAGGGCAGAAGAGCATGCAACATGAGATTGTTTCTGCAAACTGAAGAAACTTCCATTCAGTCTCCACCAGAGGATGCAACACATTTTATTACCCTAATTCTTTGAGCTTTTCCTCAGCTAGTCAATACATTCCAATTGTATTAGTAGGAGGTTTTGTCATAGTACTCCTGAATCTCCTTGGATTTTAATGCTCACTGGCTCTGGCAGGTAATCAATAGTTGCTTCTTGGAAGGACCATAGATATTGGCTTTGGTCTCCAAAAGACTTCATAAAGAGTCATTTGGGAGATACTTTCATTTCAAATTGAATTGTGGACTATTAAATCACTTTAGTCAAAGACTGGAACTAATATTTGATGCCAATGAGACTTCTGCATTTTTAAATAGGATACAAATATCAATGGCTAGCAGACTAGGATTTAGACATACTTAGCAACTATATTTTTTTTCACAGTAGATGAGTTTAATTGCTATTTATTTTTCTAGAGTCTATAGTCATCGTATTTGTGAGTATCAAAAATGCGAGACATCCATGCTTCCTGTCCTGTTCATATGCTCTCCATTGCTGTTCCAATATGTGTGAAATTTTCTTCTCCTATAAACTATAGTATATTTATATCCTACTTTCCCTCCGGAGCTCATAGTTATATGCAAATCCACTCTGGATTTGGAGTTTGTTCTAAGGCAGTGTGTGATCTTAATAAGAGAAGGCCGTCAGATCTGTGAAATCTAAAATAAAAATTTAAACCTAAAATACCAATGGAATAGCTTAAATAAAATTTCTATGAAAAAAATGAATTGATAAAAAGATGTGTGTGAAACAGTATTTGCTGTCCAATGCTTTAATATGTGGTTTTTTTTAAAAAATAAACTCAAAAATGATATTGACAGATGTACAAATCATGATATTAGGCCAATTTATCTTTTTTTAAAAAAATTTCCATGGGATTCTTCATTCCTAGAACTGTAAAAGCATTGCTAAAAACAGGAATGTTTGGCAAGATGAGTAACAGGCAGGAACATTTAAAAAGAGGTTCCTTTATCCAGGCGCTTCTGAATGACCCTGAACATAAGCCCAGAATTCTAAACAGGTGGTAGAATAAACCAGCCAGCTCCCACCCGGAAAGATCATTGCCAAATTCCTATTTTTCAACATATTCAATATATTCAGCTCTGCATCTGCAGTCTAATCTGAGATATAGTTCCTAACCTTCCTCTACAGTGGGTCTACCAACAACTTATATTTGGCAAAAAAAAATCTATCACAAGTAGTAAGTCTCACTGATGTGCATGCAGTTTACATTAATCAAGACTAATTCTTCACATCGATTTCAATGAGCCCTAAAGGCCATTATCTTGCTCTTCTAGCAACCCATGATTTTTCCAAATCAAAAAGTCTTATAGTCACTCTTGTATGTAATTATGTTGGCTAACTAGATGTACAAAAATCGCAAACCAGCTTCATTCTGCTTTCCCTTTGCGGGGAAAAGATGTGATGCCGTTGTGGGCAATAATTTGTATACAAGTTGTGAGTCCTCCAAATTGCACACTAGTGTGGCATGGAAAAGTACAACCCCATGAAGGATTAAAGATGGAAGATCCCTGGGACCAGGGGAGTCAAGCCAACAAAAATGCCTGGTCTTTTTAACACAGAAAAATAAATGGCCCTTTCAGAAAGGAAAATACCTCTAGTTTAGTTTTGAAGAACGATATTTGATTACAGCACTCTGGTTATCTCCTTTTCATTATTCCCTTCATCAAAGAAAAGCACCCCCTCTTTATTGTTTAATAAATATACTCCTTTTATAGCCCTTATAATTGTAATGCTTTCTGCATATAATCAAGCAATCTCTCCTCACTCTCTATATTCATTGACTTCCTTAAATTCATGATAAAAGCTTTCTTAATGTAATAATTATTATAAGAAATATAATTAAAGGAATGACAATAAACTGTGTTTGACTGTCAAATCTAGTTTAGCTGAAAGAAGGTTTGCTAACTGTGAAGCGAAATGGGGAGGGGGAATCCAGTGACAGCAGTATCTCTTGTTAAGAAGAGGATCTCCTGCTCAACACCTGCACTATGTGATGTGCACCAAGGGGCTCTAATTAGCACATTTGGAGCTATAATTAGAGCACCAAAGGATGACTTCTAAATTCCATTAATTATGGGTAAGAGTTTAAATTATTCATTTTGACATATATATGCACTTTTTTTGTTCCCTTAGATTCTTATTGCATCCTAGAATAGATTCAGCTAAATTATTATGGTTGGTTGTATAATCAGCCAGATATTTAGATTGGATCTGGCATTTTTGTCCTCCCATAAAGTGCTCCCCAAGGTCCTGGGATAGACAGGTGTTGTTTAATCATAGCAAAGATATCATTTGCAACAAAATGGGACAAGTTGCCACAGCCAGCTCACCATGGCCAACTTGCCACGGCCAACTCACCAGGGGACAAATCACTACAGGACAATTTAACAATTCTATCTAATTCTACTCTTGTCTTGCAGAGATTTGTCCTGTGACAAATTGCCCATGACAAGTTGTCCATGGCGAACTGTCATAGATTCTCATTGACAGGATGTAAGCTGTTTCAGGCAAAGCTGCCTTCTGCAACTGACTGGTGGTGATTTTGTCAATGCCATTGGTGTTCAAATGGTGCTCCAGATCTTTTGGAATTGCACCCAGGATGCCTATTGCTATTGATATTGTTTTTGACTTTCTTTTGCCATAATCATTGTTAGAATATTTCCAAATATAAATGATAGGTCACTTTAAGAGAATGTATACATGTTAATTCTCCTACATCATCATCCTAGAAAAAGGGAGGAGTTATGACGACATATCCTGGAGGTTATGCTCACTACTTACCTTCTTGTATTCTTGTTCTGTTGCTCATAGTGGTTAGATCCTTGAACTATATCTCCAGTTAATAACCTATAAGAAAAAGGTATATATAATTGATTAGTCATTGAAGAATAAATAACATCATTCTGAATAAATCCTAATTGTGTCATCATTTCATCACAAAACTAATAAAATGAGATCTAGGATAAAAATCTCTAACAATCATTTTAGTTCTAGTTGCAAGTCTTTTTATTTTGTGATTTTCTCCACTCTCCAAATATTTTTATCTTTTTTATTGACAATTGTTAAGTCTGGGCTGTTTGTGCCAGATGTTCATCTGTATCTTCTCAATTCTGGCTTTATATGCATTTGTTCTTATGCCTTGGTCTTGTGCAGCCGGAATTAGCCCCTTTGGAAGGCCACATATCTTTCTTTTTTAGGCACTAGTGGAAACCATTCAACTTGCAGACACGCTGTTGCCAACGTCTAGTGTATGGGACTATGAAATTAACCACCAAGATTTATATTAAAGACAAGGTTCATTTTTAACTTAGAATATTGATTCTCTTGTTGGGATGCAAGCTGGAGAGTCAATGAATGGACAACAAAACTATTTCATGAAAAACATCAGAATAAAATATTAAAATTTTGAACAAATATCAGTCCTAAAATTTCCTGTTTCTTTTTGTTTAAAGACACCAAAATCTTCCTCTTGCATAGAAAAATAAATGGTTCCTGGTTTAATGGACTTCCAATTCTTTCCTGCCCCATTCCTAACAATGCAGAAGACATTTTGGAAAACCAAGGGATTATGTGAGTATATGGCAGCTCAGTTTTTTTAAAAAACAACCTATTTGCAATTATGTGCTGGTACATGGTACAGATTTAAAGTTTTCTTGCCAATTTTGAACCTTTTTAGTGCAAAGATAAATTTGCAATGAGCTTAAAACTATCCTTAAATCAGCAGTAAACAATAGTATACTGCCAAACAACTTGCTTGCCTGTGGAGTCCACAACATGATGAAGCTGTTAATACTGTAGATATGGAGGTGCACAGGAATGGTGGTTTAAATGGTATGATTCTCTCCATATAACAAGTTGTTCCCATTTATAAACAGTATTTCTCCAATTACCCTACCAGAATGATGAATAGATGACAACTCAGTTGTGCCTGTAAAGATATCATGTGGTCAGAATCAAGAGAGGTCTTTGGTGTGGGCATAACTCCCCATGCTCTGTTTTGCTCCAGGAGAATCACAGCAAATCAGGCAAAATTTAATCACAAAGAGATCATTTCAGACTTAATGGTGGCCATGTTGAAGTGACTTTAAGCAGGCAGCACATTGTCCATATACTGTACGCCTTAATTTTTTCCCCATTCACAGATAAGTCTCTGTATTTTCTTGGCAAGATTTTTCAGAAATGATTTGCCAGTGTCCAGTTCCTGGCACTGAGAAAAAATGGCTGGCCCAGAGCCAGCCAGCTGGCTTTGTGCATAATGCAGAACTAGAACTCATGGTTGCTCAGTTTCTAGCTTAATGCCTTAACTACCACCCCAAACTGGCTTTTGTGTCTTAAATAGACTCTTTTAAAAAATATCTTAGAAGATACATAACAAAGGCTACCATTTTTTAAAGACAAGACAACTTTGAGAAATAAAAAATAAGCAGAGTGAACCATGACTATTTTTTCTTTGTTTGTAGTTACGGCCTCGAGTGTCAATTGAACAATTTATATATTTTTGGAGAAGTTATGATACACCAATCACTGAAGTGAGATGTTTTCATTTGTGCTATGAGGCAGTTAAGGACCCTTGATCTGAACTCAGAAATAGTCAAAGAGGAAATCAGAGTCAAGATGAATTCCAGTTGGGGTTGTAAAATCTGACTGAGGTGAAAGAGGAATGCTCGGAATTGATAGGGCTGCCAGCTGGGAGACTGCAGGAGAACATGCTATTGAACAACTGCTTGCTGAGTAACATTTGATTTTCTAGTTCATCTCCGAGAGAAAGATAGATTTCTTTCATTGTACCTGATACCTTTTTTTCCAGTCCCCCATTGAGTCCAGAGCTTGACCCCCGATGACATGGAACACTAACAAAGATTCAGTCTTCAAAGAGTTTAAAATAAGCTTTTGAATTTAATTTTGGATCACCATTTCCAACCTAGATTGGTAGCAATGAGAGAGTTGTTGTCCAGAGTGATACTGGATGGGAACCCGCCCTCAGTTGGAGCTTTGTCTGGTGCCATTCTCCACTGCTTGCCACCTTATATACCTTCTGCACTGGCGACCCCCCCCCTTGAATGTGGAGAGGAATGAGAGGGTTATTTCAGTGGTGACATCTGTGAGGGTATACAGAGGGAATGTATCTGGACCTGCTGGCTGTTTACAGTGTTATGGGATTAGATCTTTGCCCGGTCAGTGTGAGCCCCATATGTCAAGAGTTTTGGCTAAATGCGGTGACTGCTGGTCAGTTGGTTTGCGACACTTCATTCAATTAACACCCTTTTAAGCACTGGACTAATATTTTATGAACTTGCCATTAGACTATGCTATGAACTTAGAAGAGTCATCAAAAAGACCTTGTTCTTTTCTCCCTTGGGACTTAATTTATCCATGGACTCATTTCTAACATCTAATTTTTAATAGCAGAGTCTGGGCTATGGAGGGATGGGATGGGGGAAGGGGTTGAATGTGAATATGACTGATATATGAAAGTGTGGTTAGTAGAGCGGGGTATGTATGTAGGTGGTGAAAGGACTACCCTGGGCTGAGAGTGAATACAGAAGGGGGTGAGGACCAGGTCTGGTTGGAACCAAGGTGGAATAGATGGAGTCTCTTGCCTGCTGAGGATGATGGAGGGTGGTGGGTCAGGATGGGTGGATTCCTCTGGGGGTTTAGAGGGTCAGCCAATTCCTGTATTGATTGGGAGAAGTAGGTATGGTGGGAGCCAAGGGACAGGCCATACTTGGGAAACCTGCACTCGTTGTATCAAAGTGGCTGCCCATTCCAGTCCCTTTGGGTCATCTCAGGTACCTAATGGCTTGGGAATACAGGGCCCGGGGCTCAGGCTGCTGCTGCTAAATCCCAGGTCAGTCTCTAATAAAGCATCTCTAATTCGGGACCTGATCCTTGAGGAGAGGGCTGATCTGGCATGTATCACCAAAACCTGGTTGGGCCATGAGGGGGGCATTCCCCTCACTGAAATGTGCCCATCTGGGTTTTAAATACTGCACCAGCCATGACCCCAGGGCAGGGGCAGAAGGGTGGCTGTTATTATCCATCAAGACTTATGTCCATGCAGGAGTGCCGCTCCAGAGATTGTCGGGTGTGAGTCGCTCCTTGTGAAGTTGGACTTGGGTTCAGTTGGGCTTGCTGCTTACATACCTGCCTCCCAGTTACATGGCAACAGCCCTACCTGCGCTGCTTGAGGCGGTAGCAGGGTTGGCAGTGGAATTCCCTAGACTTATAGTCCTTGGGGATTTCAACTTGCCTTCCCTGATTTCAACTTGCCTTGCCTTCAGCCCTATCAATTCCTCTAGTGCAGCCCAGGAGTTCATGGCCTCCATGGCAACCATGGACCTGACCCAAGTAGTTCAGGGCCTGACTCATCGAGGGGGACACACCCTTGACTTAGTATTTATCTCTAGTCAGTGATGCTCTGATCCGGAATTGGGGGGTATAGTTATCCAACTCTTGTCATGGTCAAATCACTCCCTGCTAAGGTTGGACTTCCTGACTGCCACCCCCCGCTGCAGGGAGGTAGAACTAGGCGCCTAATGGGCCCAGAAGGGTTTCAGAGGGAGCTTGGGGAGACACCTGACTCCCTTGCCCACAGCACGACTGAGGCTTTGCTTACAGCCTGGAATAGAGCTGCGGCTGAGGGCTTGGACTGGGTTGTGCCTTTGCCATCTCTCACTGAATGCAGATTGTGGAGATCTCCTTGGTTTAATGAGGAGCTCCGGGAGATCAAGCATCAGAAGAGACCTCTAGAGTGACACTGGAGGACCAGTAAATCTGAATCCGACCGAGCACTATTAAGAGCCTTTATCAGGTCTTATTTAGTGGCGATAAGAGTGGCAAAGCGTCAATTCTTTTTTGCACTTATTGCATCCGCAGATTGTCACCCATCTGCCTTGTTTAAGGTGACTCACTCCCTCTTACATCTGAGGGAGACTGAGGAGCCTTTGCAGGGTTCAGCTGAGGAATTTGTTCAATATATGTCGGATAAAGTCGCTCAGATTCGGGCAGACCTGGACTATAGTTGGGCAGGATCTACTGAGTTGCCTGGGGTGAGTCTTAGTCCTAATATCTGGGATGAGTTTGATGTTGTGAGTCCCGAGGAAGTAGACAGGGCCGTGGGGGTGATGAGCTGCACCACTTGTTTATTGGACCAGTACCCCTCCTGGCTTGTTTCGGAAAGTTGGGAGGTGACACAAGCCTGGTTCCAGGCAGTGATTAATGCCTATTTGAATGAGGGGTACTTCCCGCCAGCCTTGAAGGAGGCGGTAGTGAGGCCCCTCCTCAAGAAGCCTTCCCTGGAGCTAATTTGAAGAACTTTTGTCCTGTCTCCAACCTCCCCTTTTTAGGGAAGGTGGTTGAGAAAATGGTGATGCTTCAACTCCTGCAGACCCTGGAAGAAACCAATTATCTATATCCCTGTCAATCAGGCTTTAGGCCCTGGTACAGCCCTGAAACGGCATTGGTAATGCTGGTGGATGACCTCTGGCGGGCCCGGGACAGGGTTTATTCCTCTGTCCTGGTGCTTCTTGACCTCTCAGTGGCCTTTGATACCATCAACCATGGTATCCTTCTGGAGCAATTCAGGGGGTTTGTAATGGGGGGGGGCACCATTTTACAATGGTTCACCTCCTACCTCCTGGGCTGCTCACAGTTGATGTTGGTAGGAGGGCAAAGGTCGAACACGAGGCCCTTGCTATGCGGGGTGCCTCAGGGTTCAGTCATTTTGCCCCTCCTATTTAACATCTACATGAAGCCACTGGGTGAAGTCATCTGATGGCATGGCATGAGGTATCATCAGTATGCTGATGATACCCAATTGTACATTTCTGCCTCAGACCGGACCAACGATGCTGTTGAGATGATGTCCCGATGCCTGGAAGCAGCGGGGATCTGGATTCTTGACAAACAGGCTCAAGCTTAACCCTGACAAGACTGAGTGGCTTTGGATACCGTCCTCTCAAAGTCCAGTTGAATGTC
>JANHFQ010009256.1:28057-42292 GCA_032468035.1 Aparallactus werneri | reverse complement strand
GTTTTGCTTCCTTTGTACCATAAAAAGGTATGCCATCCTGTCTGTAAGTCATGTCCTTCTAGTTAATAGCCTTGTGATCCTCAATTCTATCCATTATTTTATCCAAACTAATCCTGCAGCTTGGTAATATATCTCCTATTCCAGAAAACCAAAACCAACTCTCTCTCCAGTATCTTGTAATATTTTCAAGTTTATTCTAGCTTTTTTCCCTTGCCAAATATATTTCAAGATAATTTTATTAAGATCATCAAAGAATTTTCTCTAGTTTTATAAATATTGTTTGGAAGAGACATAACAGTCTTTGCAAAACATTCATCTTAACCGTCACTATGATACCTAATATTGATACTTGTAGATGCTGTTAAATTTTTCACCACCATCTTTGTTTTTTCTTTGTTTATTTCTAGCCCTGCTACTTCTCCATATTGTTCTATTCTTTTCAGCAACCTCTGGCCTGATTCTTTAGGGTCCTCCAGTATAAACAGTAAGTCATCTGCAAATGTTTGTAATTTATATTCTTCCTTCTTAATTTTCATACCTTTGATTTCTTTATCTTGTTTAATTTTCCTGTTCAATACTTCCAATGTTAACACAAATAGTAATGGCGAAAGTGGACATCCTTGTCTTGTACTTTTTTGAATGTTATTTTTTTCTATCATTTCCCCATTTACCATTATCCTAGCAGTTTGTTTATACTAAATCTTTTCTATCATTCTAATAAATCTATCACCAAAACCCATAGCTCTCAGTTGCATTAACATAAACTGCCAATTCACATTATCAAATGCCTTTTGTGCATCCAAGAATATCAATGCCAACTGTTTCTCCGGGTGTGCCTCATAATGTTTCAAAACGTTCAAGATAGTTCGCATGTTATCTCTAATCTGTCTCTTAGGCTGAAAACCATTTTGATGTATATGTATGAATTCATTCCAATATTTCTTAAGTCTTTCTGCTATTATGGAGGCAAAAATTTTGTAGTCTACATTTAATAGTGAAAAGGGTCTATAGTTCTTTATTTGGTTTAAATCTCAGTCTTCTTTTAGTATGAGGGTAATAAATGCTTCCAACCACGAATTTGGAATCTTTGCATTGTTCATGAGATCATTAAACACTTCCAGTAATTGGTTAGCCAGTATGTCTTGAAGAGTTTTAAATAACTCTTCTGGTCATCCATCTAAGCCTGGAGCTTTACCACTCTTTTATCTCTTAATCGCCTCTGTCAATTCCATCATTGTTATTCTCTTGTTTAACATTTTACTCTTTAGTTCCATTATTTCAGGTAGATCTGCCTTCTCTAGATATGATTTAATATTGTCTTTAGAAGTAATTCCTTGGTGATATAACTGTTCATAAAATTCTTGTACTATTTTTTTTATCCCTTCATTAGAGCACTACAGAATTCTTTTGTTATCTCCAAGTTGATGTATCAATTTTTTCTCCTTTTCCTTCTTCAGTTTGTATGTAAGCCATCTCCCAGGTTTATTTGCATTCTCAAAAAAGTTCTGTTTAGCTCCTTTAATTTTCCAAGTTAGTTCTTCTTTGTCTAACAGTGTTAAATTGTGTCTTTTAAGTTCCATCTTGTTCTTAATCTCTTTCTTGTGTGGATTCCTTTGTAGTTCTCTTTCCAAAGTCTTATACTTAATCTCTAAATTTTCCCGGAATTGTCTTTTTTGTTTCTTTCTTTTTACAACATAATTAATAGTCAATCCCCTCACATAGGCTTTAAATGTATCCCATACATTCTGTATTGAGGTTTCTTCATTTTTATTTACTGTGAAAAAAAATCAAATTCTTTTTCCATTAGTTGAACAAATTCTTTTTCTTGTAAGATAGCTTGATCCATTGTCCATCTTGGTGTCTTTTTTGTCCCCTTCCAAACAAATGTTATTGGGTTGTTGTCTGCCCATAGATTTGATTCAGTACACACTTCTTGAAAGTTTTTACAAGACCTGAAGAGATCCACAGCATATCTGTTCTGGACTTAGAATAAAATGTGTATTGGTTTTTATCAGGGTTTATTTCTCTCCATCCATCTTTAATGTCTAATTCATCTGCCATTGTGAAAAATGTTCTTGGTAGTGTCTTTCTATCTTTTTTATTTAAGGTGCCTGTTTTATAGTCCATTTTCGCATCTACAATAGCATTAAAATCCCCCATTATGCAAATATTTTCATATTCTAAGTCTAGAATCTTTTTATGTAGGTCTCTATAGAAACTCTCTTGCCCAGTATTGGGAGCATATATGGCCACTAATAGTATTTGTTTTCCATTCAACAAGTCTATTATCAGGATCCTTCCTTCTTCATCATTGTATATTAATTTAGATTTTATTGTATCTTTAATATACACAGCTATCCCTCTTTAATTCTGTTGTGTCAGCACTAAATATAATTTCCCCAGTTTTGGATATTCTAAAATTTTACTGTCATTTTCTAATATGAACTTCTTGTAGACAAATTATATCCAATTTTAGTTTCAACAAATTCTTGAATGTTCTTCTTCTTTTGACTACCAAATTTAATCCATTAATGTTAATTGATATTCCTTTTATCTCTTCCATGATTATTTGTATTTTGGGTTGGGTGCTCTGGTTGTTCTTGTTTTTCTCTGTTCTTGGGGTTCCTTAGCTCTGGCACCTTCTCTGTTATTCAAATTTTCCTGTATTTCTATATCCTCAGTTTCTTCTGTCTTATGCATCTCACTTACCTCCAGTTGTCTTTCTTGAACATCTCTATATTCTTTCTCTGTTGCTTCCCCTTCTCCATGTGGTTGTAAGTACTCATGATAAAAAGCCTGGGCTCTATCTAGTGTCTCTAGTCTGTGTCTTTGTTGTCCCCATGTAGCCATAATTCCCTCTGGGATCAACCACCTAAAGTTAATTTGCTGTTTTATCAGTTGTTTTGTCAGAAAGTGGTAATCCCTTCTCTTGTCTCTCACCTTTCCTGGTATTTGTTTCAAGATTCTTACTTCCTTCTCGTTGTATCGTGGTGGTGCATCTCTCACTTTCTGCAAGATTTCATTTCTTGTTGTCTTTTTCGTGAATCTGACATGCACGTCTCTTGGTAATCTATGTCTAATAGCGTATCTAGTGTGCACTCTGAAGATTTCATCCATTTCTGCTTGAATTCCTTGAAAAGGTGCTTCCAAAACCTCTTCTCAAAGTACAGATATCATCTCTGGTAGGTTTTCTTCTTTTTCTTCCTCTATGTTCTGGAAGCGGAGATAAAAATCTGCCTTGTCCATTTCCAAACTCATAATTTTTTTGTCTTTATCATGATCTATTTGTGTCAATCTGTAATCCACCTCATCGACCTGCTTTTTAATTTGTGTTGTTTTTTCTTCTTTTTGTACTCGTTATTCATTTTTTCCCATTGCTTGTTGCAATTTCTCCAACTTCCCATCCATGCTTTTCATGTCAGTTTCACTGTCTCTAATTTAGTATCCATAACTTGTAACTTCTCCATCACCACCTGCAACATACCTTTCATTTCTTGTTGGGTCTGATTAGCCTTATCTTGCTGAAGCATCACTTCAATAGAATGTTGTGATCCAGAGCTGATACATGTCTGTGTTATGCTTGTTATGATCCCTTTCTTTGACATTGTGACAATGGCAGCATTCCACCAATTATATCTCCAAATTGCATGTGAAAATGAGAAGAAGGAATTTATATATATATATTTAATCTTGAAACTGTTTATAATCCAATCTGTTAAGTGATATCATAGATCAACTCCCAGTTCAAATATCAGATATCACTCAGAATAATCCAAATTGGCCCGCAGTTCTCATCCCCCAATAAAAGAAACTTTTAAAAAGGGGGAAAAGAGAAAAGGGGTCAATCCAATAAGATCCAAGAAGGTCTAAAAAAGAGGTCCACAAGTTATGTCTTCAATTTGTAAGCAAGACTGAGAAAGTATTTATAATCTAATCCATTGGGTGATATTTTGGGTGGACTTGCAATCTAAATATCAGATATCACTTAAAATAATCCAAAATTGGCCCGCAGTTCTTCCCCCCCCTCCAAAAAAAAACAAGACCAAAAAAAGGAGGAAAAAAGAAAAAAAAACAGAAAAAAGATCAAAAAGATCAAAAAGGAGAAAAATCAATCCAATAGGGTCCAGGAAGGTCCAAAAAAATCTAATCGTCAAAACTCCATACCCCCCAAAATATATGAAAAAAGGAGAGGGGAAAAAAGGAAAACCTAAGTCCAGATTTAATAGTTCAAAGTCCAAGTACAACCAGTCCCAGAAAAAGAGAAGACTAAACAAAATCAAACAAATCCAGGAAACTCTCAATATCGAGAGATAAAAGAATAATCCACTGAGTTGCTATTTCTTTTAACGGAAAAAAAAGAGTTTCAACAAACATTCCCTTTTAACTAAAAAAGAAAAAAGAATTTTTTCTGCTAACGTTTCAAAAAGTCCATTCAAGAGGAAGACTCCAAAGGGTTCATAATATTTAGGAACTTCTTGTATTCTTTATTCCTTGAAACTTATTTTTATCAGTCTGTTTTGTTCCAACAGCTGTTGTTTTTTTAAGTTCAAGGTCACTATTATGCAGAATTTGACATTCCTTTCTGTCCCCTCTCTGTAGTTTTCTCCCAAAATCCAAATCCACTAGGTGGCAGAAAAAACACTGGCAGACACTGAACCAATAGAAATCTTCTCTTTCTCTCAAAAAAGAACAGCGCAAAACCAATTGAAATTAGAAAGCAAAAATAAAGTTAAGAAACAAAATTTCCAAAATATAGACAAAAAAAATAAGAATCTTTGAAATACAAATAACACAGGATAAAAAAGCCTCAAACTTCTCCCCCCAAAATGAAAGTGAAAATTCCATCCATTATAATCTTTCGCAAGTTGACACTCAGCTGTTAAAAAATGGCTGCCGCACTTTCTCTCCTCCGGTTTTAAACTTTGAAAGTTCGGCTTCAAAACTCTTCCCTTTAGTTATTTTCAGGAGAGCTTTTAGAGTCAATTCCCAGATGTAATATGTTTGATTATATTCTCACCCGTCTTTCCCGTTGTCTTTTCTTCTAAATCTCTTCTTTTCGGTGGCTGTCCTGGCTTTCTGGTGACTCTATGGTCACCTTACAATCTTCTGGTCACGGCAGCTGCCTCGGAACCGAGCAGGGAGATGGCGATTCTCTCCCTTGATCGCACCAAGGTGTGCGCCTTTGTTTCTTCACCCCTCCAGGACAAGTTAGGTCTCAGGGACCCCCAACAGATTGAATATCGGGCGCTTTTCACAGAGCCCTGTGAAAAGGCATCCATATTGCCATGGTTGCAGCTCCACCCCCCTCAGCCCAATTGTTGAGCATCCAAAATACAAACATGCAATGACTGTGGGGGAGGTGGCCATCAGAACTTCAAATCTGGATTGTACCTTTTTTGGGGGGGGTTCAACTGTAACTTAGAATGATTGCTAAAAGAGCTGCAGTGGCACTGCAGTTAGAATGCAATACTTTAGGCTACTTCTGCTGATCACCAGCTGCCAGCAGTTTGGCAATTCAGGTCTCACTGGCTCAAGGTTGACTCAGCCTTCCATCCTTCCGAAGTCAGTAAAATGAGGACCCAGATTGTTGGGGGCAATATGCTGACTCTGTAAACCACTTAGAGAGTGCTATGAAGCATTAAGGAGTGTTATAGAAGTCTAACTGCTATTGCTAAAAACCTTGTGAAATATTTCAGTCTCAATTATCTTTGCCTTTCAGAATAGTCTCCTTCTGCCTTTATTTAATAATAACTTTTCTTCCATAATAATTTAATTTTGTGATCATATCCATTATCTGTAGGAGCAGATATTATATAAGATGCATCATGCCTAAGACAGAATAGGGAACTAATGTAATTTCAGCTACAGTTCTGTCATATTTGTCAGAGAACTGACATGAAGTTTTTCCTGTATTAGTTGGAACACATGAAGTTGTCTTCATATCAACATTTGCACAATAGTGAATGCAAATTATAAAAATAGCCATAAATCTGGTTTTGCTCCATAAAAACAAATGATGATGATGATGATGATAACAATAACAATAACAATAACAGATTAACAGAATTGGAAGGGACCTTGTAGGTCATCGAGTCCAATGCCCTGCCCAAGCAGCATCCTCTGCCCAAGCAGAAGATGGTATATTCACTCTTGGGAATCAAACCACCAAGCTGCCAACCTCAGTGGTATGCAAGCCCAGCATCTTATCATTGTGAGCCACCGTCTTGTCTAAGTATAAGGCCTTAGCAGAGAAATATATTAAAGCTTATTTTAGGTGACAGAATTTCACATAGTTAATTTCATCTAGTTAACCCATCAGCCTTGTCCCTATTTTCCCTGAGCTTCACATAGAGACATACTCAATATGTAACATCACTTTTCTACCATGAATACAATTTAAACTGACAGGTAGGTCTTCCATGTAAAACTTGAAGGAGTACATTCTTTCCCCTCAAAAAGGTAAAGAAAACAAAACTTCAGAATTGGATGAGGCTCTTTAAGTCTTAGAGTCCAATCTCTGATAGCCTGAAATATAATTAAATTTCATTAAACGTTCTGTAAAGATGGCTAGTTAACCCGGGCTTGAATACATCTGGTAACAAAAAAAAAATATAGTAACAAGCTCTGTGGCTGAATGTCTCTCCTTTATAAGTTTTCCTCATATTTCTGTAGAGACCATTGTAGGTACCATATTTGGCCTCTATCCAGTACATTAATGCAACAAAAGCAGGCTGATATTATCTTTTATCTATTGCCATTTCAGATACGTGAATAATATTTATCACACTCCTCTGGGTCACTTCCAATTTATCTCAGGGCTTCCTAAAAGGTGATAATGAGAACTGGCCACAGTACTCATGGTGGCATATGATTTATGCGAGTTCAATATAAATATTACTTTCAGCTCCTGCAACTCTGCAGCCGAACTACAAATGTATTGCTCTAACCTAAAATTGCATTGGCCTCTTTTTCAGTTCCATTATGCTGCTGATTCGTGATCAGCTTTTGCTCAAAGCCACATTTCTAACATCTTTTTTTCCCTCCAGATATGAACTAATGTGTCCCCTTGTCAACCAAACTGGCTTGTTAATTGTGTAAGCCAGTCATTTGGCAAATGTTTTCCAAGACCTTCTGAAGAGAGAGAAAGACAGCCAAAAAAAAGAAAAAAAGAAGAAGCAAGAATGCTGATGTTCCCAAATTGACTAGGTTGCAGCACCAAAACTAGGACATTTCTGCCCTGCAGAGGAAAAGAAAGCTCGGTTACCACTTCATTGTGATCTTGAAACCTGAGTAGTAGATTTAAATAATTTAGCTATTCATAGCCACCAAATTGCTGTATTACCGTGTTACAGTTTTGAAATGCTGAAGTCACGTAAATGCTGATGAGATTTCAAACTAAGCAAATCCTATCTCCTGTACTTCTAGATGCTAATCTGTTGACAGAAGTTGTTCAGACCTCTACATTTATAGCTACCATGTTAGCGATGCTAAAAATTCAAATATATGCAGAAAGGATGAATATATTTTGCACACAAGGTGTCATGCCAAATATGTTCCTTTTATATAAGCTGGAGATTTTAAACATTTGTGGCGGAAACCAATTACATTGCCAAATGATAACAGTGCAGTCTCTTAGTGCAATGCTTACAAAACATTTAATAGAGAAGCAAAGATGTGCAGATTGTAAAACTTTAACCACAACTACAGTGGCTGCTTCTAACTCTTTTAACTCCAGACCTCTTCTTTGCTCTGATGTTATCAGTGTACCAAAATCTTATCTGCTAATTTCTCAAAAGCTTTCTTTCTCTAAGATTTCTTCTTTTCTACGCCATGGTAGCACTTAGCTTAATTTATTACTGTGAGGTGGTGGTGACCTCTCCTCAAAGGTCCCAGGTTCAATTCCCCTTAAGGGTAAGGCTAGCTGATGAGAGCTAATAAGCTTGAACTAGATCTATACGAGTCTCCCTTAATTATTTAGTTCTCAGCATAAAAAAAGAACATATTCTGTAAAAGTCAACAGTAAAAGTATAAGTTTCTTGTCGGATGGTCTCTTGTGATGAGCCGATGAGATTACTGTACGTCGCCCTGAGTCCGTTGGATTGGGTGGCATAGAAACTTTTGACAAATAAATAAATAAATAAATCCTGTGGTTCTCTATAGATTCCATAGGTTTCTATGTCTTTCTTATATCTCATTTTTATTTGTGCATATGACCACCAATCCGATTGTAGACCTTGATTTTTTAGTTCCTGATTTGATTTTAATTCCCCCTGTTTATTTAAAACATCTTTGTATGTGGGTTTTTTGGTCTGGTTCTAAAACAGGATTTCTATTATCAGATATCCATATTCACGCAGAGGTTAGCCATGCAACCACGACAGATATTTTGCAAATAAGTACAACAGGTTTTCAACAGTGTCCTTATGAGCTAAACTTCTTTGGTGACCCCAAGCCATCAGGAGCTCCTAAGTCATCCATCCCTGACCCACAACTGCCAGCTTATTTTATTTTATTTTTATTTTATTTTATTTTATTTGTTTGTCAAACATGTACAAGATAACAGGTATAGGTATAAATATAAACAAGAACAAAGAAAGTATATATGGGTAAATGGAGACAGCAAGACAGGGATGGTAGGCACGCTGGTGCACTTATGCACGCCCCCTTTCTGGACCTCTTAAGCTTATGCCTTGAGATGGGTTACTTATTTTGACATTATGGGTACATGCACGTAGCAACCTTAGTGGTGATACTTGTGCAACATGCCAATCTTAGTGTTCACTTTGTTTATTATGGGCCAGGTGGTACAAACACAGCTTGTTTGTTTAGGTCACAGCAGATTTTTCAAACTTGACAATTTTTAAATATTTATAGACTTCAGCTCCCAGAATTCTCCCAGCCAGCATTTTGGGAGTTTCAGTCCACACATCTTAAATTGCCAAAGTTTGAAAAAGTTACACTTTAGTGCATTACAGAAAGTCAGAACACAGAGAAGTTAAGTAGCTGAGCATGTTGAGACAAGGCAGGAAGGAGAAACAAGAGATTGGCTTCCTGACATACCATTCTTTTGTTCAAACCCCAGTCTGTGTAGACAAATCAATCTGGCCTGGTGTAACTTAGGACTGCCCAATGCCTGATCAACTGAAACCCTGAGCCCAGTGTTTTCTTCAAGGGCCACCATTAACATCCTCAGGAGGGTGTAGAGAACGGGAACGTTCAACCAGCCTGATGGAGTTTCCCACTAAGCAGCATGTCAATATTGCTGTGCCATGGCATACTGTGTTTATCCAAAAGGTAAACCTGATACTTGATTTTCCCCTGACATCTTTTATGTTAGGAGAGGGGCCCCCTCCCCGATATATAAACTGTTATGTATTGTATATAGTATACATAGTTTCAGTTGAAGTTGTCACTCTTTCTCCTGATTGTCTGGCTGAGCAGTTTCCTATAAAAGGAGCCCTGCCAGCCAGGGAGTTTAGTTACAGTTACTTTTGCCTCACAGTCTTAAATAAAGAGCTGTTAGAAGTCATTCTGACCTAGCTTCCATTCTTTGCCCAGAACTTAACATAAACCTTACCCTGTTATTTGTTCAGTTGTTGTTTCCTGTTGTTCCTGTTTAATCTACTTCCCTCCTCTGATACTCTCAGGGGAGAGCAGCCATGTGGCTAAATGGATGCAACATCACAGATAGTTTAGTTTTATATTTATTTCTTCATTTTTGTTCTTAATAAATACATTTTATATTTGAGAACAATGACTCACGTCTTTATTCTTCACCATGATGTATGGCAACAATCTCCACTCTCATCTCTCTCAGCACAGTCGACCTGCTGATTACTGTACCTGAGACAGGATGGTGACATCCTTTCTCTGAGGAGATTGCTCCTCTGAAAAGTTGGGGAAAGGGCCAGGCAGGTGTGACAGGGAACAGGGGCTTGTTTTTTTAGATAATACGAGGCAGATAAGCATTATCTGTCTGAATGGAAACAGCAAACCCAGCTGGAATTAAGGTTGGAGTATTGATGCTGTGACTGATGACTCCTAAGCTTTTGTGGTAAATATTTTCTTTTTAAATCAAGCTTAGAGAAAAATGTTATCAAGGTAGGTGAGGTTAAGAAGCAGGCACAGCAGGGATTCCAGAAATATTCATTAGTGTCATAAGGTAGAAACATTTCAAGTTTCTCTTGGTGTGCTCTTGCATCAAACAAAATCAAAGTAGTGTTATCTTACTTGATTTTTATCCTTGTTTATATATCCTTGTTTATCCTTGTATTGTTTATATAAAATTCAATGCAGCGAACATAGCTAATATTTCCTCCTCTTTGTATTTTCTCCACAACCACAACCTTGTGAGGTGGATTGGGCTGAGTTAGAATCTGTCCCAAAGTCACCCAGCTGGCTTCCAGGTACGACTAGAACTCAAGTCTCCTGGCATATAAATTGGTGTCTTAACCACTAGACCATGTTGGGTTGTTGGAAGTAATTTTAAGGTCGTCTTTCCTCATGCTATCCTCCTCTGTCTTCCCTTAAGGACTTACTCATTCCTTCCCTGAAGTCAGTTGTAAATGCCTGTACAACATGTAACCTCATTTTCAAGCAGTGAAAAGTTTCAGGGATATCAGCCCTAAGTTCAACATCCTTGGAAAGTGGCTCGATGAAGTATAATATGATGCTTCTTAGCAAGGGATTCTCTCTCATCCCAGCAGACTAAGCCTTTTCTTGAAGGAACTTTTAGAGGAGGGGTAAATTATGAAATTATCTCAACCCACCAATAGCACAACTCCTCTTCTAGCTCCAACTGTCCTCACAAAACAATGATTAATCTGAGATGGGGTTTCATGATTTAAAGAAAGCTTTGCCACACTTGGGGATGGGCACATTCCATGTGAGACCCATCATTCAAAGCCATGTAACTAACTTTAATGTACGGATCTAAGTTTGGAATGATAATGAAAATGCACTTTGGGACAGTCTCCAATGGACCAAAGTTCTTTTTTGAACCCCCTTCCCTGCTGGATTTTCAAATGAAAATATTCTCTGTGTGAACAAATATGCTACACTCCGAGTCCCCTATGGCTAACTGGGATCCCTCACATAGAGAGTAATCAAAGGGAGGGCTGTTAGTCATGTGAGGGAGTACACAATTCCAAGAAGGTTAAATCCAGACAGGTTGGAGCAAAGGATCTTGCTTTGCAGCAATGGATCTTTACAGCCCTCTGTTGGCTAGATCAAGCAATGGCATCTACTTAGTGTCCTCCTTCCTCTCATCTATTCTGCAGGTGGAGAGAGAATGCAACTACATAACCATTATTGTCTAACCAACCGCCCCCAATGAGGCATTTTCTAGGCAAGTTGGACTAAAATATCAGAAACACCTTGATCAGAATCAAAAAATGTATACAGAAGAAGTCACACATTTTATTTCTACATTATCTTCCTACCTTTCCCTATGGCAAGTCTTTCTGTCATTCATCTGAATGCCCAAAGCCTGAAAAATGACCAGGATATGAGGCTGTGATTGACATGTCTCTCTGAACTTAGCTTCTTATCTCTCCTACAATCACTCTTCCTATCTACAAATTTCAAAGGTACTTGTACCGTTAAATTACTGGTCACGTTGTGCTATAATTCATCTAACCATAATTTGTGAGCATGGTTCAGGAATAACACTGAAGTATAATAAAGGATGATTTATAAGAAACAATGGGTGGTTCACCACTATGTTAAATTAAGTGATCCCTGTGGCGCAGTGGTTACAATGCACTATTGCAGACCAACTCTGCCCACAGTCTGTACGTCAATCTTGACAGTCTCAAGATCCTTCCATCCTGCCAAAGTTGGTAAAATGAGAACCCAGATTTTTGGGGACAATATGCTGACATTCTAAACTGCCCTAAGAGTGGTGCAAAGTACTATAGGGTGGCATTTCAGTCTAAATGCTATGGCTATTAAATCAGTTAAGCCATATGAATGGGTGAAGCAAATGTTCTAGCTCAGCTTGCCCAACAGGTGTACGTACATGTTTGAATGTGAGTATGTAGACAAAAACGCAGAAACCTGGTCAGGGAAACAGCATCATCATTTAATTTTTCCAAGTCACAGGAGGAAAACTGTAAATGTGGAAGAGTGCAAACTGGCCTTTGGAACAGGAGTGCAAATGGCATTTTGTGAAGCACACACATACAAGCATGTAAGCAGTACAGAACTAGACAGGTCCAAGAGGGGTGAGATTGGCTTTTTAACCTAGCATTCATAAATGGAAAAATGCAGGCATTCTTTTCAAGAGGAAAAAAACCCCCACAACACATGTGGAAGCCATGGCAAACTGGGCTTAACTATGAAAAGAATGAGAATAGTCATTCAGGAGGAATTGGAAGGAACATGAACTATTCCTTTTTTACCTTGGGTGAAACAAACATGGATCCAGCTTTTATAGTAGATTGGAAGGAGAAATAAAGTGCTGGGAAATTCTTTTTAAGAAGCAGGAAATTCTACATTCCCAAACAAAATTCTCAGACCCCAAACATAAAGCAACTGCCACTTGGTTCGGAAGTATAATACAACCACGATCGGGCCTGATGAACTTCGTTCAATTTTTCTTTTTATAATAATCTGTAATTATGTCTCTAAGTGGGAAAATCTCCACAGGCTTCATCAAGATGAAGACCCAGACACCATGTCACAATTAACAAAGGTCAAGGATACCAGCATTGGTAGTAAAAGAGAATGAAGTCATGTTCTCAATCAACTCCTCCCAATAAAAGAAAACTTCCCACCAAAATGTCTACTTAGCCTGCCATCCCTGTAGAATCTGAGAAATATAAAGAGGGAAGAGACAGGTGGAAACAAACTCAAATACAAACCAAGGACCTAAAGTGATATAGAAAAGCTGCTGCTAAGCTTTGCTTCTCATCCCAGAAGCCAATCTACCCAGCCGCTGCTTCCAATGCTCAGTCTGTCCATGACCATTTCTAGCTGGGAAGTTCAAGGGTTTCCCCCCTCCTTTTCCCCCATGTGTCCTAACCCAGAAGGCGCTGTGATTTGTGCAATTCTAGTATAATAAGATTGACAAGGAAAGGCAGAAGAAATGGGATTGGGATTGGGGGTACGACTAGATACTGGTGTGGGAACTGTAATTTGACAGAAATGTTCCATCAGCAGTGGGGAGGAAAGGATGGAAAAAGAAATTGAAGAATGAAGATGCAATGTACCCCTGTAGTAGACATGCCAACAACAGTGATTCACAAGTAGTGAAGAAAACAGTGCTCTAAGCAGAATTTAAGTGCTCCTCAACCCGGTACACCCAGTGCTCTAGCTGTACAACTGAGTTTTGTACAGCTTTCCTAAAGCAGGCAGTAGGGCACCCAAACACCCCCTTCATTTTTATTGAGGCCCCACTGGATCTTGCTGATTTCCAAGTCCAGAACTACATTTCTTTCCCTGGTGAAGTTCCTGCTGATGTAAGGTTAGGTATGATGTTTCCCCTCTAGCCAACACCTTATTGAGCCCCAGTTGCTGCAGTTTCTCCACCAGGTTCAAGCTGAAGATGCTATTTTGACTCTTCTCAGGCTTCTTGTGGTGCAGCGGACACAGTCCGGAAGTCCAATCAGCAAAGCTATCCGAGCAATAGTGCCACAGTGAAACCAAGGAGGAAGAATAGCAAGAGGGGAGGGTTGGATCCCTAATAACACAGGGCAGGGATACAAGCGCCACTCCTTTGCTCTGTGCAGAAATGCCTTGTTTTGCCAGTAGAGTCACCAGTCCAAGCTCCTTCTCTTTCTTCTCCTGCCTGCATTGTTCCTTAAGGGGGGACTGAGGAGGGGAAGACAGGCTCAGCCCCGTGCAGGGCCCACAAGACGGCACAACTGTATTATAAAGACTAAGGAAGAGGAGGAGGAAGAAGAAAAAAACCAAGCATTTAGTCTAAAGATTTTAATATGTTTGGGTTAGGTGCTTAATTGCAAACATACATCCCAACCCACCTTGCTTTGTTCTGCAACAGCCTCTCGATCTGTGCAGGCTGAATTCTGGCAACTACAAAGTTTCTTTCACAAAAATTCTTTCGAGCAATGTCTAAATTACAGGGCATTTTCTCCACTAGGTACAGATCTCTATGATTACCTGGGCCCTAAAAATACTAATGTTTATTATACAATAATAAAGGTCTACATAATGGAACAAACTGAAAAAATGGCTTACTCCGCCCTCTTCTGTTCAGTCTGCAAAGTGAAAATG
>JANHFQ010009253.1:74726-86010 GCA_032468035.1 Aparallactus werneri | reverse complement strand
TGGATGAGAAGCAAAAGGTCTTCAAAGAAAAAACAAGAAAGTCCAGTTGCCTCGGAAAAAGCACCTTTGGGACAACCATGACCTGGATGACTGAGAATCTCCATAGACAAAACAACTTTGTATTATACTTGCCTTCTGATTGCTGCCCATGTCTTTTGCTGTAAGTTGTCTTTAGTTCCTCAGGATGATTTTTCCTCCTTTCTTTGTAGAATCTGTGGAGGGTTATGAATGTGGACGGTGTGAAAAAGTCTTTGCCTACAGATACTACCGGGACAAACATCTGAAGTACACGCGGTGTGTGGACCAAGGGAACAGAAAATTCCCATGCCATCTTTGCAACCGATCTTTTGAAAAACGGGACCGTCTGAGGATCCACATTCTCCATGTTCATGAGAAGCACAGACCTCATAAAGTAAGACATTCAGTATATTTATGTTATTCTACAAGAATATCTGGGGAGTCCTCCGTGATTTACAACAGTGGAAGCAGCAGTGATGAGGAAAGTGAAGCATAATTAGAGTGTCCTTTCATTTCAGTTTCTCAGGACTTAAGACTGGACTTTTGAGACAGGCATTTCTTCATTAGCATAAGATAAAGGAGAGCGATTGTATCTCTGTTCTGATTATTTTTCTGTTGAAATTCTCAAGAAGCAGTCAGTGGACCATCTTACTTGGAAGTAAAATCTAATACCATGAAATTTATTTCTGACTAAATATGTTTCTCGGCTTCTAATTTGATGGCTTGAAGCCAAACTACCGTTTCTTGTAGTCTTTATTTGTAATATTAACTTATGCTTTCAAATAATTGAAAAGGTTTTTTTATTGCAAGTCATGCTCTCTGTGGTATTTTAGTAGCTCATAAGTACATTTGTGTGAGTAGTAGTCTTCTAAATTTTGGTCATCGTTTTATTGATGGAGCCCAAGTGAAGAAGGTAGTGACCCTCTTGCTGGTTTGTGCTAGAACTTCAGCACCTTGTCTGCTTTCAGACAGGATTCCTGAACATCCCCAGACTGGGCTGCAAAAATCAACAAACCTATTAATGGCAGAAATTTCCATCTGGATATCTAGTGGTTGTTCTGCCCAAAGATGTACAACCAGCATACACATGATATACATCTTATGGTGACAGGTTGTCTCTCCCTGAGGTTTCATATAGATGTTAAATAGGAATGGAGAAAATACCAACCCTTGAGGGATCCTGAAAGGCAGCAGTCAGATTTGTCACCTCTCCTCAGCACCGAGAATGGCCTCAGAGAAAGGAAGTGGACCAGGACAACACAGTGTCCTCCAATCCCTGGAACCATTCCAGAAGAATAGCATGGATGATAGTATCAAAAGCTGCTGAAAGAGTGAGAATAGACAGATACTCTACCATCATTTTGCTCCTGCCAAAGATTATCAAAAAGTGCAACCAATGACATTTCCATCCCATATCCATGCCCGAGTCCCACGTGAAAGGGATATCCAGGATCCTTTGGGACTGCAACGCAAACAAATTCTGAAATGGGAAGGTTGGACTCAGGATGAAAATTATCCATATACTGTAGGTGGGATCAAGCAATGACCTCTTACGGAAGGGGAGAACCATAGCTGCCATAAAGGACTGAAGCACTATCCCCTCCCCCAGAAAGGCATTTATCACCACTAGCAACCACCTGTGCATCATCTCCTGAGAGGCCATAGCCTGTTAGGGGCACAATGCAAATGAAGTAAGCCACTACAATGATTTCTTTTAAAAGCACATTTTTCCCCAAATATTGAGGCTTTAGAAAAATTAAGAAGTAGATTAGATATTTAATATTCTGAGTAGATTTTCAATAATTCAAGGTGTCTGACCAAGCAGACTTATTAGTTTTTCTGCGAAGTACATATTATTGCAGTTCAGGTAAATACATACTGTAGTTGAAAGAAAGTGAAATTTAATTCATTGGGGTATACATTTGAGGAGGCATGCTTAGGATATGAGTTACCTTTCAAAACTGTTTTGCCAACAAAGGAGATCAGATTGTCTGGAAACAAAACTTATTAGTTTGTTTGTCTTACTGTAACTTTTAAATACATATGAAGACAGTTTGAATTTAAGACAGAAATTATATATATACTTAGAAATTTCACTGTATTCAGTGCATCTTCCTTACATATATAGCAGCAGAGAAATTAAATATTTTCTTAATAAGTTGAGCAGATAATAGACTGAGAATAAACCAAAATTGGGCAGGGAGAAAAGAAAAGGTAGATCATCTTTCTTATCACAGAGAAATTGTTTTTTGTACTTTGATGGCAATTAAGGTTCCCAGATAAATAAAGAATGCTAGAATAATTATCAAAAGGGCATTCTGAATCCAATTCAGGAATATCTTGTTGGAAACAGCTGTTTATACTTGCAAAAGTAGTGTAGTAAGACTGGAGCTGCGTGCCAGGTATTAATGTGTATGATTTGGGAAAAGATGGTTATTTTCCTTGGGAATGTCTGCAGCATGTGCATCAGACTGATGAAAATGGTGTTGCCGTGTTAACCTACTCCTAATGGGACATTGCTTGCATACTCCAAAGGGATAGAGTAGTGAAGCCTTTCTTTCAAATTCTGAAGTCCCCAAAAGATGGTTTGCTTCCAGGTTATCAGAAGCACTTCTTCCAAATAATTTTTGGAAAGTTCAGAGCCTCACATATTGTTATGCAGTGGCAGACTGCTGTAACATGTGGTAATTCACCTGCATGAAATGAATGTTTCCACATTTCTATGTCCTACCAGAATGGGATCTAACTGCTTCTGCCATTACGGAATGATTAGATATTTTTTTCTCATTTTTAGTGCTCTGTGTGTGGTAAAAGTTTCTCTCAGTCCTCTAGTCTAAACAAGCACACAAGGGTGCATTCTGGAGAACGACCGTATAAGTGTGTATACTGCAACAAGGTGAGGATATGTTTCTTGCAATGTTTACATTTTTCATAAACTGGAATGTTTGGTCCCCTCATTAGCCATTTGGGTCATCTGTCACTAGGATGCTGTACTTGTGGAACCATTCTGCATTTGCCCTACTAGCTGCTTTTCTTCTGTTTGTAGCAAAGATGCTACATACAAACTATTGGATTAAGAAGCAGTTTTCACTCATAACCATGAGATTAAGAATCCCCTCCCCCAGATATGAATATTGCAATTACTGAGAGTGCCCCATGATTATTACAAAGATTTCATGTTTCCGGCATTCTGTTTCTGGGATCTAATTTCTTTCTTATCCATTCCCTTGATCTCTGCAGGCCTTTACTGCCTCCAGCATCCTGCGTACTCACATCCGCCAACATTCAGGAGAGAAGCCCTTCAAGTGTAAGCACTGCGGTAAAGTGTTTGCTTCACACGCCGCCCATGACAGTCATGTGCGACGCACGCACAGTTCCAAAGACAAAGGCTCTAAATGTACGCTGTGTGATAAAATATTCCTAGAGGCAGAAGAGTTTCGCTTCCATATGAAATTCCACAAAACTCTTTAGCCAGCAAAGTAATGGTTGGGCCCATCTCTGCCTACCTGTGATATTATGTACATTTTAATATTGTGCTGTGTGTGCTGTATTCACAAGTAGGCAGAATGAGCTGGTCAAAATGCAGGACATTATGACCTCTGCTGTTTCAATCAATATATGGCCTTGTCTGCCAACCATTAATAAAGATATTGCTGCAACTTAGATTTAAGGTTTTTTTTAATTGTGGCCATCATGGTTGTCTTTTACGTCACCTAGGAAATAATGACTGTGACTCTTAGCGACAGTAACCTAAACTGGAGATGGGCATATGTAACTAAAACTTTATCAGACAATGGCTTTTCCACCCAAGTAAAGTGATTGTACCGTTATCGGCACAAGGGAGAAAACCTACCTTTAAAGTCTGCACTTTCTTCCACAATTTCATCCTTTAACTAATCTTGCAGACCTTATAAACAACATCCATTAACTTCATTTTTTTCTCCTTAGCCTGTTTTCTAGAGCAGGCTAGATTTGGTTTAGCAGGTACTAAACCGGGCATTGTTTTGGTTCAGCAGGTACTAAACCAGGCATTGTTACTTTAAAATATAGTATATGATTCATGTCCATTATAAAGTTGGTTGTGGTTTATTCTATATTGATGAAACTTAGCACAATGGAGAAACTCTGTCTTTGTGTGGATTTGGAGACTCTCAAAAAGCGTGGATATATGTATATAGTATAAGAAAAGAAACAATACTCCCATCATTGATGTATGTAGGGCTATTGTACCTTGGTTGCAAAAGTTTGAAGAATTCTCTGATACAGGTAATCCTTCAGTTACATTCAAAATTGGGACCAGAATTTCCATCACTAAGTGATGGGGTCGTAACACATATCACATGACTGCATCATTTTAGCTGTGGCAATCCTGCCACACCCTGTTAACTGAATTCCACCAGTTGTTACCTGAAGATCCATCCCAATTCAAGCCTTTCTAGGCTTGGTCCCTCCAACTCCTGAATTTCATTTTTGCCAAGGTAAGAGACTGCTGCCCCTCTAACTCTCCTTAATGCCTGTTTTCCCCATCTCTGCTCTTTTGGCAACCCTGCACTTCCCAGCGTCTCTAGGACTTCTTGGCGCACCACAGCAGCCACCCTTGAAAGCCGCAGTCACCAAAGCCCAGCAGCATGGTGCAAAGGGACTTAAAGGCGCATCACCCTTTTAAGGCTCCAAGAAGCCCCTGAGCCACAGTGCGGTGCAAAACCCTTTGCAGGTCAAAGTCCAGTCTGGCCCAGCAGTGCAAAGCTGCAATCTCCCTAGCCAAGTCACCCACACTACCCTGTATTCTGAGATCCTTACTTGCCCCACTGACCTTTGCTGTCTTGTTTCCACTGCTGATGAGGTGTGCCTGCCCTGGCCTTTTGTGAGGCAGCTGCTGCCCATGTGAAACCACCTTCCCTAGACCTCATGAAGAGACTGCCATGTACAATTTGCAGAAGAAAACCTTTGAAAACCTTGTTCAACCAGCAGTTACCTTGCAAAGGGCCAGGCCAGGCATACTTGGTCAGCAGCAAGAGTAAAGACAGAGATCAGCCGGGGCGGCAAGAGCTGTGGAGTGCCAGGGGCTGAAATGGAATAGAGAGGGTGGGATAAGCAGTTAGAGTGTCAAAGCATCTCTACAGTCATAAATGTGATTCTGCAGTCATCATATGATCGTGGAAGCACTGCAATATCTTAAGGGACCAGTCATCAGTTCTTTCATTAGCAGGGCTATACGTCTGAATTGTCACTAAACAAATGTTGCAAATCGAGGACTGTCTATAGAAAATTCTGTTCTATCTAGCAGAAGTCTGTATTTTTCAGTTCTACAAATCTAGTATTTCTGGCTTTTCCACATAAGGATTCTAAACTTGAAGGGAATACTGTTTGTTGGTTAGGGAATATTTGGCCTGTCAGAAGCTTGTCAATACAGCAGAGTACTAGTTGTGAACCTCTTGATTATAATCAGTGTTTCCATTGTTTATTTTCTCTCTTACTTGTTTGTCTATTTTAAACTTCCCCCTACCAGTGTATCCTCAAGTCATTGAATGTTATCTACTGGCTGAACTAGTTATAATAACAATTGTCTTATCTTATTACTAACTCTCAAGGATGCTTACTTAATAAGAGGAAGATAGTAAAGCAGAAATATGTCTGAAGTGGCTGTATAAATAAATTTTCTTAGCATTGTAAACAAAATACTTATAGCAAAACCCTAAACCAGTAAACACACAAATTATAAGTGAGAAACAATATAAAGTAATTAATAAATTGCATGGGGAAAGGAGGGCATGAAAACAAGTTTATTCCTAAGATCAATTAATATAAAAATGGGTTAAAATATTTTTTTTTTAAAAAAATACTGGTTAAAAGAAAATGACGGGAAACAGAAATATGCTAATAGGGCAACACAGATATTTATATGCTTCCTTTCCTCATGGAATAAATAATTAGCACATGTTTAATAAAGAGTTAACTTGCTCAAGCTCATTCAATAAAGAATGGGAAGTGAGCGATTGTCATTTGTTGATCAGTCAGCAACATTATGATCCAATGCTGAAAATAATATACAGTTGAACAGTGACTCCAAAGTGAAACAAGTATTTAATAAGCATGCATACAGAGATTTAGATGTTTGCATTTTAAAATGCAGAAGATATTTTGTTTTTATGGGAAATGTTATTTTAAAATATTGAAACATTTATTTCAACCAATGGTATACTGTCTCTTGCGCAAGTGGAAACAATGGGGATGAGATAAGGATTGAGAATTGTTTAAGTATAGTTTAATTCTTAGCAGACTGTTGAATTTTTTTTAAAATTATATTTAGGAATCATTTACCAAATGGTTTGCACTAACTTTTCTGTTTATCAGAAATTATGCTGGTCCTGCTATTTTGATGGTTGCAATCTTATAGAGATGTATTTATAAAATTCTTGTATGAATAATTAAGGCTTGTAAAACAAATACATAACTGAATAGAACTACAGTTTTTAAGAAACAAAAATGTGCACTAGCCTTATGCTGCTTTTTTTGTGTATTTGTACTTATAAATATGTAACTTGAAATTTTTTTGCACTGAGCTGTTATATACTGTATGCTTGCAGAGTTGTGGTTAAGAATAGAAACATAGTTGTTTACTTCAGAATATAGCTGCTAAAACTAACTTTCCTTGATTTTTAAAAGTTATGCTGCTATGTTTCTGTTTTGCTTTTTCCATGTTTTGTTAGGCATTGTACTTCTTAGCCTTCTTCCTGAGAGCATTTGTGTACTGAAGGTACAGGATACACAATAATTAAAATAATCAATCTGATCTTCTATGTCTCTTTCTTGACGTCAGTAGCAAAATTAACACATTTTAAGACTACAACTCTCTTGAGCAAATTCTAAAAATACTTGGAATTATTCTGTTGAAATTCTTTATTGCAAGATATGTATTTTATACAGATTATATGGATGATAATTCATGTATAAACAGTAAAATATAGTTTAACTGACTTTTGAAAAGCAGACTATGAATGTAAAAAATTCCAAGTTATCAGGCCTGTAAACCAGCTTTCTATAATTTGGCATTCTCTAGATTTGTTGTGTCTATAGCTCTTAGTATTTGTAACCAAATTTCTTGGGGGGGGGGGGAGAGAACAAATTGACAGAAAACAAATATATCATTTTTGTTGACACAAACAATGCTTATAAATAAGCATTATGTAGCTATATAAAGGATTCTGTTGTAACACATTATTAACTGAAAGTATTATTTACTGAATTTTTTTGAATGTGGAAAAGATATTTATATGGCTCCATAGATTTATTGACCTGGATCTAGACCCCTCAAGGGATACAGCTAGGGATGTTCCTTCATGGAGTTAATTTTTGTTAATTTTTCCAGGTTTCAGTATGAAGATAAGAGCCTTACAGGGGGTAAGATGATTATAAGATCTGCAAACATTTTCTAACCCAGCTTAGCTACACACAAGTGGAATTCGTATTATACATTTAGTTTTATCCTTGCCATGAATTCAAGCTCATTTATTGGAAAATAACCACCACCAATTTGGAGCCCTTTAGTGGGCAGCAACAATGGGTCTTTAATATTGTAAAACATTTGAAGCACACCTGAGTTGGCAAGTCTGATAAAATAACATTATTGCCATTACCTTTTTAATACTAGGATTATAAATCCCCGCAGTTCTTCAGTTAATTGATAAAAAGTTGGAAATGTGCTGCTGCGATATGTGGCTTCCCTCATGCTTGCAAAGAAGACATCTAAGTAATGAACATCTGCCCTATTAAGCTTGGAAATGAATACAAGGGTTTGTAGCCAAATCAGAGATTCATTTCATACATCCACTTATTGAATGTTTATGCTTAGAAATGAATGCGCTGCTCTTTGAACTGGCTTGATCCCAGAGGGTCAATACGCTTCAAATTTAAGTGCAGAATTTTGATATTAGAATAATAGTAAATTCTCAAGATCCCCATTCTATTACCCCCCTTCGGCAGGGGATGAGACAGCTTGCAAAATGCCAAACAACTTGGTCTACTTCCACTTTTGTTTTACTGTAGCCTGAGAAAGGGATGCCCATAATTTCTTTCCTCTGGGAGTGAATAAATATCTGAATAAATTCTCTGCTCTAGGCAGCTAACAGTGTAAAACATCAAAAAAGATGAGGCAAAAACACCAAAACGTATCAAAAGTACCAGAATAAAAAAATGAAGCCAATGAATAACAATAGGGTGCTTGCAATCTCACTGCCAATCAAAACATTCCTTTTCCAGAGAGACCAAGTAGTTTTGATGGCTTTCCTGAAGCTGAGGGAGGATGGGATGGGGCTGATGAAATCTCTGCTGGAAGGATATTCTAAGTTTGAGGCTGACTATCAAAGAGCCCTCATTTGAGGCCTTCTGTGATGGCAAAGAGGACCTGAAGAAACCTGACCCTATTCAGTGAGTAGATCTGTATGAAATAAAGCAGTCTTTATCAGTCAGTCTGAAGCCAAGCAGGTCTCTGGCGACAGTCCTTTGGATCCCAGAAGCAATACATCAACTCCTGTACTTTATTAATTAGATCCCCATGTTTACTGGGATACAGCTATCACTGCCTAGGCAACTGCATTCAGAACCAGCTTGTAGCTTCCAAATATTCTTCAAGGCCAGTCCCATGTAATATTATTATTATTATTATTATTATTATTATTATTATATTTTATTTATAAGCCGCCCAATCCGGAGACTCAGGGTGGCGTACGTATAATAAAAGTTCAATAAATAGAATAAAAATAATAAAAACAGTCAATCCCCTAAAACTACTGGTACTAAAAACTCAGGATGAAGTTAATTTCTTCCCCCTGCCCGCAGGAAAAGCCAAGTTTTTACCGACTTCTGGAAGGTGAGGAGGTCCGGGATAATGCGGATCCCCGGAGGCAGTTCGTTCCAGAGGGTGGGGGCCGCAATCGAGAAGGCCCTAGCCCTAAGCACTGCCAGACGGCACTGTCTGACCGGCAGTATCCGGAGCAGGCCAACTCTATGCGTCCTAATTGGTCACTGGGAGGCGAATGGTTGCAGGAGGCGCTCTCTAAGATAACCCAGTCTGATGCCATTTAGGGCTTTAAAGGTAGCGACCAGCACTTTGAATTGAATCCAGAGGCCAACTGGTAACCAGTGCAGCTCGCGCAGGAGTGGTGTGGCGTGGGTGTAACGAGGGACAAAGATCTTCTTTCCAACCAGTCAGCCTCCATTTTATTTCCAGCGTCTTTTTCCCAGGTGGGAACCAGATTGGGTTTTTCTTCCGACAGGACTTTTGGCTCAAGACTTCTCCCACCCCTTGGCCTCAGCATCCCAATTTCCCTTTCCCACGCATGGAAATGAACATTTCCCAGCAGAGTAAAGACCGAGGAGACGTGGTGTTGTGAATTACGCCCCTTTCTACTCCCGATTCCTGGAGCTCAGTCCGATTGCCCCGTCCAAGACCTCTGCCCTTACGCAAAGGGCCCTTCGTCCTTTTGCAGTCCATAACACGGGGAAGCATAGCAACAGCGCAAGGGCCTTGCATTGCAAAGGCGATGCATTTTTCCCCCTCGCTCATTATCCGGGCATGAATTCCTGGAAGCAGGATGGAGAAGAGGCTGGGGGGGTTGGGGGGAGCTAGGCATTAAAATCTCACAAGCTGGTAAAGAAAGAATAAGCTCAGGTATTAATTTGCTGAAGCATCCAGCTCATTGGCACAGCCAAGTTCCTGCTACAGTTCAAGTTTCCTTAATTATGCTTCTTCAGGAACTGAATCTCACAATTATCTGTTCTCACCAACAAGGCAGCTGTAATTGCCTCCTATAGAAAGGGGGCCTTGCAGAGAAAGGAAAGATGAATTCAGAGAGAGAGAGAGAGAGAGAGACAGACAGACAGACAGACAGACAGACAGACAGACAGACAGACAGAGAAAGAGACAGAGGAAGAGACAGAGAGACAGAGAGAGGGAGACAAAGGGAGAGACAGAGAGAGACAGACAGAGAGGGAGACAGAAATAGAGAGACAGAGACAGAGACACAGAGAGAAAGAGAGAGAGAGAAAGTGAGAGAGGAAGAGACAGAGAGAAGGAGGGCATGCTTGCTGGGGAATTCTGGGAGTTGAAGTCCAGATATCTTAAATTTGCTAAGGTTGAGAAACACTGCGCTAAAACATCCTAATATATACCTGGCCAGAGATTCAGTAGACTCTTGAAGTATCCAAAACTCTGCTGCTGCTCCAGACTTGAGAAAGGCACATGGCATAATCTTTTGGGAAACATCATCCTCTATTTGAAGAATTATGTTGAGATGTGATTATGATTACCTTGGCGGGAAAACTGATGGCCGAGTTCGAGCCAGGGACGCCAGAGAGAAAAGAAATTCAGAAGGTACCGTGATTAATTCCTTCTGAATATGAGCAAAACGTCAAAAAGATTTCTTGCTGTTTCGTTTCTGGAAATTCTCGGAAGTCCCTTGCGTTGTTTGTGGGATGATGGTGAAGGTGGGCCTTCCAATTTCTCTTTCGACATTTGATTCTTCTCGTCACTTAGCTGAGAAGTAGGCAAACTTTTGGGTTAAGCATCTATGTCAGGAGTCCCCAACCCTCCGTTTTGCCAGTCTCGTGTGTGGCTTGGTAGAACTAAAAAGAGAGTCCAGGTGTTGCAGAAATTTTAGTCAACAGGACACAGGATCACAGTGGGTAAGGAAAAACAGGGTAGAAGTTTACTTGTACAAAGGTCCAGAGCATTATCATGACAGATTCTGAATCCCAGGCTATGCCTAGGGTCTTACTTTTATCAGTTTCGAAACCCAGGAAATTGGGGAAGATACAAATTACGAACTTATAATTTACCCTTATAAGGTAGTTTACATTCTTAACACATACCGTATATACTCGAAAATAAATTGATCCGAATATAAGTCGAGGTACCAAATTTCACCCATGAAAACTGGGAAAAGTTAGTGACTCTTATAAAAGTCAGGGCATCAATTTAGCCCTGAAAATCAGCTGTTTTAGTTATGGTCGGCCATTTTGAATATTTGAATTTTGTAAATTTTTGTTAATTTTTTTGCTGGGACCTCCCACCCACCTGCAGTCTATAGCTACCTTTATCTATACTTGCAGGACCACCTTCTGCTGCTGACAGCCTCCCATCGCCCGGTTCGCTCCCACAGAGTTGGCCTCCTCAGGGTGCCTACAGCCAAGCAATGCCGGCTGGCGACACCCAGGGGGAGAGCCTTCTCTGTGGGAGCTCCCACCCTCTGGAATACCATGCCTCCGG
>JANHFQ010009253.1:11085-21654 GCA_032468035.1 Aparallactus werneri | reverse complement strand
TTTGCTTAAATAGAAGTACACTTCTCTGAATGTACCTTAGTGTAATGTAAGATTTTAACTTGCACTGACAGATTTACTCCTATTATAGCAAATGTGAGTATAGCTCTTTTTCAGACCTGCTTTCTGTATCTATGGAGATAGGAAACAGGTGGGCCTTGTTTTGAGTTTACCATGTATTCTGGCAAACTTTTGAATGGAGCTTCTGAATATACATATCAGTTCATTGTGTCATTTAAGCATTGGTACTGTTCTTTTTTTTCTTTTTCTTTCGCAATGTGGTCATAAAATGGAGAGTGCCCTAGAGAGTGCAGTCGTCCCAAAGATTTTTTTAAAGTATTGTTAGTGTATCAGAAAATGTACATTGGTCCTCTAATGTAAATGAGTGACCCCTATGGATCAGCTTTAAACTGGTGCTAATGGGATAAAAGAATTCCCTCCTGAGGCTGAAAAAAATACTTCGAATAGCTGCTCAGGTGCTTACCTTGCAGGACTATCAGCTTAATGGTAAGTTGCAATATACTCTTGCTCCACAAATATTCATTAAGCAGCACAACTTTGAACTAATTTAGATGTTTTAACTGAAAGAATTGGCTCTCATTTGCCAACTGGAAATCTTTAACTGTTGAATCTGGAAACAATTTTCTGGCAGAGCATAGCCAAAGACATGGTCATCTGGTGTTTTGCCAAAGTTGCTAATTGCTTTACTTTTCCCGATAGAGACTTGGAAATCTAGCAATCAAAATTTGGTGCAGCTGAGGAGCAGCTTAGCAGAGAAGGTTTTGTACTGCAGGTATTATGGCTAATGTTTCAAACTATGATACCTGCTAAATGAATGCAAGCTGTACAATAGATGACTCTTGATTACTCCCAGATTTACTGTCTCCCTCAGTTATTTGGTTAATGTTGAACTGTGGTGGCAAAGACAAAAGAATTCGGCCTTTTGATTTTTGAACTTTAGAAATAAACTTTTAGAACAGAACTGTTAGCCAAAACCATGTGTAATTAAAACATACACTGAAGGCTGAAAAATCTAAAAAAATACTGTTCAAAAAGAATCCAGGGTTGAACTTAATATTCTTAAATATGCAACTTTTATACTTCACACTCCCCCATTAATATATAGACAAGACTGTATATTTTTTCCATTGATTTCAGGAAAATAGCAGTATGTTGTATATTGCATTTTGTTTTAACCTAATATATCTGAGAGAGGAAAAATAGTATTAATCAAGGGGAAGACTAGTTACAATGTTAGTTTGATAAATGTTTAAGTGTGTCAGTCAGGAAACTATAAATTACATCTGTAAAAACAAAATGCGGATTTGTGGACTGTTCCCTTTTTTTTAGTGAAGATTTGAACTAATATTTATCTCTCAGTGGAACAAAAACCTGTTTTCAAACTCTTACATACAAGCTTGTATAAAACTTTATGGACAATATGTGTAAATAACTGTTTGCAAATGAACCTTCAGTACTTGGCATTTTGAAATAAAAATGACTTCTTAACTTTGTGGTGTTTTATGTCATATCTTGTTGTACTATTCCAAACGTAAAATGTTGTCTTGGGGAGCAGGACAGTAAAATAATCCATTCTGATCCAAAATAGTTTTGCTGCAGAAATCAATGCAGTGAATATGGGTACAGTGCTATTACCTCATTTAGTATATTATTGCTGCTCAACTCAATTGCATGTTTTTCATAATTAGCTAATCATCATTATGTATGAGTCAAATTGCTTGTGTTTTAATCTATTAGTTATATTTATTCATGATCTGTAACATTACATAACATAAAACTTAATGCCAGTTTTAATTTCGCCTCTTATTTTAATTTTATATTATCTTAACTCCAAAATTCACGTTTTTAAAGGTATTAGTTGACAAAGGCAGTGTTTAATTTATGAATCCGGATCTTTGCACCAATATTTATCATTATTACTGCAAGCTATTATGTGATGTTGTATAGTTGTAGTGACAACCAATGGACATTTATGAGCAGTAATTTTGTACCTGTTGAGTGGAGTGTGATTTTACTTTACTGTTTAACAGCAACAAATTCTTGAAGAGTTTTAGGTTAGGTGCCCTTTTTTCCTTCCACTATCCATTACGTTCAGCCAGAGGACTGGTTTTGACATTTTTATCCAACTATTGAGTCTTTCTCAGGGGCCTGAGATGGTCCAATGTTTCATGATGTTAAACATATTATCACAGGATGGAAGTTGTTCCAAGTAAAGCTGCCTTCTGCAATTGACTAATAGTGATTTTATCAATGCCTCTGATCATGTGATGCTCCAGATATGCTGGAATTGTACCAATATACTTACTACTATTGGTATTACTTTTATTTTTTATTAATCTTTCTACTTCTATTTGTAGGTGTGTTATCTTCTTCAATACTTTGCCTTCTATCTCCTGGCATTACTGCATCATTTATCCACACTTTCTCCTTTTCAATCACAGTTAAATCAGGTGTTACGACCTAAGACTATCAATTTGTCTTCTGAAATCTCACAATATTTCATTCTGCCCATTTTGACTACTTTTTCAACCTTATGTTCTCACCAATTTTTCATTATTGCCACATGCTAATTTTAATGGATGATTTAGTGCAGGCCTGTCAAACTCATGGCCCATGGGCTGGATGCGTCACGTAGTGGCCACACCCACACCTGGTTTAGCAAAGGGGAAAAGTCCCGATATGTCACGTGATGCTGCCGTGACAATGCAAGTTTGACACCCCTGATCTGGTGAATCATTTTGGCAACTGCATTATATTGCTGGGTCCTTTGTTTTTGATACATTCTCCAGTAGAGGGCTCCAGGCTGGTCTCGGAGCTAATGGGCCACGCCCTCTCTGAATAGGCAAGACAGGCTCTTAGGGGCATGGTCACAGAGCAGATCCCCAGTCTCTTCTTGCCTCTTGCAAGTTAGACAGCTCATTCAGTGTGTGCTCTCGCTTTTCGGATTTTTCTTGTTCTATTTCTCCTTTATTACAGCAATATCTGAGGTAAGGAAGAGGTCTGATACATTTTTGCCACTTATAAACCAATCCCTAATGCAATATTTATGCAATATTTAATTAAGCTGTTTAGATATGTAATTGGATGTATGGGTGCCCTCAGCCAGACAGTGTCGGCTGGAGACCTCCAGGAGGAGAGCCTTCTCTGTGGGTGCTCCGACCCTTTGGAACACCTTACCGCCGAAGCTGCGGACGGCCCCCGATCTACGATCCTTCCGCCAGGCCCTGAAGACGTGGCTTTTTAATCAAGCACATTGAAGTGGCGCGTCTGGCCTTTTAAAATGTTTTAAAATTTTTAAATTTTAGACTGTTTTCTCCCACTTTTAAATTTGAATTTATTTGGACATTGTTTAATATATTTTTAGCTTTTGTATTGTCTGTTTTTTATGCCTGTGCACCACCCTGAGTCCTTTGGAAGAGGAGTGGCATAGAAGTCCAAATAATAAAATAAATAAAATAAATTTTAAAAATGAGTGTCCTCAGAACCAGATCCAGCACCCCAGAGATGTATCAAACAATAGAAGGGGCTACAGAGGAAGGAGGGGGCATGGCAGAGATAGTTATGAAAGAAAAGGATACAGCATTAATGATATAAAAGAAAGTAATGTTAATAAAAACACTACAGGTGACACATATTATTGGTTACTTGATTCTGGAGTGACATCACACATTATAAGTAATAGAAGGCTGTTAAATAAAGCAGATTTTAAAGTAAAGACAGCCACAGTACAACCTGCTAAAGTAAAAGGCTATGGAACAGCCATTATCCCAGGATTGGGAGAGTTAGATGATGTGTTATATGTGCCTGAGGTAGAAAGTAACATGATAAGCATAACATAATTATGTAAAGGTTCTAAGATTAGAATAATTCAAGAAGATAGTGGTGGTGAAGAATGATGATATTGTTGTTGGTAAAATTGTTATTAAAGATAAATTGCCTTATTATATTCCTGTAATTAGTGTAAAATCTACTGAGAAGAAAAAGAAAAGCACAGAAGCAGCACCTGGCCCAGATGAAGGCAAAGCAAAGCAGAAGGCATCCAAGATAGTAAGATTTAACTTAACACCACAGATACATGAATCAGAAGAAGTTAGCAAAGTTTCAATAGGTAAACCAATACATGACAACTGTGTACACTTACTACACCAGAAATTAGGGCACATTAATTTTCCAGTGATTCAGAAAACATTAGAATGCACTGAAGGTTTGATTGCAAACAATTGTGAACATTATTTAGATTGTGCAATTTGTAAAGAAGCAAAATCCAAAGTAAAGCCAATACCCAAAAAGTCACACAGAACTAACCACATTTTTTTCAACTGGTGTGCATGGATTTTGTTGGCACTTTGAAGCCTTCATTTGGCAAACATTGATATTTTTTAACCATCATTGATGATTATAGTAGATTTGGATATGTGTACAACCTAAAGGATAAAAGCGAAGCATTTCAAAAATTTAGGGAATTCTACAGATACATATTAATAAAATTCAAAGTATACATCGAAAGCATTCAAACTGATAGAGGCAGTGGATTCTTTTCCAGAAAATTCCAGAACTTACTTAGAGAGAGGGGTATTGAACATTTTCTTACAGCAAGTTTTTCAGCCTTCTAGAATGGCAATGCTGCAAGACACAATGGCATATTCCAAGCCATTGTTAGATGCATAACCAAAGATGCAGGATTGAGTCACACATACTGGGGAGAAGCAGTCTTGTATGCTAACTATACATTAAACAGACTGTGGTCAAGTGTAGTGCAGAAGACACCTTATGATTAGTATATGGGCATAGGCCAAAATTGCATCACTTACATGTGTTTGGCTGTTTAGCAGTAAACATTCCCAACCCATTGAGACATAAGGGTGGAGAAGTAAGATTAAGATTCATTGGTTATGATACAGGCTCAAAATCATTCATATTTGTGGGATAAAATAATAGTGTAATCAACTCTATATCAGCAGATTTTGAGGAGAACAAAAACTGGAAGAAAATTCACTTCAATGACTGTACCCACACAATGCACTCATGAAGAAGTAAGAGAGAAACCAAAACAGACTATTACAGACATTGAATCAGACATTAGGAGTAGTTCTGACTCTGATGAAGAAATTGAAATAGATTTCTCAGACTCAGAAGATGACACTGATAGTACTGATGACACTAAAAAGAGTAAAAACAAAAAGTCAAAGAAGAAACTCAAAAAGGAACAGAGCAAGATAAAGAAAACAAAAGATAGTTCTAATGATAGTTGACCAGATGATGATTGGATTACAGTAAGAAAGTCAAAAAGATCCACAAAGGGCAAAAAGCCAAAAAGATTTGATGATTACATTGCATCAGTAAACAAAATCACTGCACCTCCAAGAAATTACAGAGATGTTCTAAAATTACCTAAGGAGGAACAATTAAAATGGCAAACAGTAAAATGGATGCAGAACTTGAAAGCTTTGACAAATTGGAAGTGTACACACAGGCCAAATTACCCAGTAACAAAAATGCAATTGGAACAAGATGGGTATACAAAATGAAACCACTTTAAGATAGCAAATACATGTACAAAGCCAGACTAGTTGCAAAAGGCTACTTACAAAAATATCCATATGATTACCTTGACACATATAGCCCACCCATGCATATGGAGACTGTAAAAACAGCTTTAGTAACCACTGCGCACTACATGAAGATGTTTGAATTTGACATTCAAACAGCTTACCTACATGCAAAATTAGACAAGGACATATGTGAAGGCTTCTCCAGGTTTTGGAGGTGAAAAAGGCATTATTTGGAAACTACACAAAAGTTTGTACAGACTCAAGCAATCTGGTAGAAAATGGGTTAAATGTTTAGAAAAAAAATTAAGGTTAATATGTTTTTCTGCCTTGCCAACCAACAAGTGTGTGTTCATTAAAGAGACAAACAACAACAAAGAAAAAATACTGATTTATGTAGATGATATTTTATACATTGGAAATGATCAAAACAAATGTAATAAATTTGCACAAAATTAAGGAAGCACTTTACATTGAAAGCATTGGGTAAGGTAGATAAATACTTAGGGGTCCAAATTATCAAAACTAACAAAGTCTTTTCCAAAAGGAAAAAGTGCTTGAACTATTGGATAAATGTCATATGAAAGATGCTCATCCTTGCAAGACCCTAATGCAAACAGATTTCATGTCACACACTCACAAGGAGGATGTGTTATTTGAGGAAAATACACTGTATAGATCTGTAATTGGTTCATTATTATATATTGCTAATTGGACATGTCCTGAAATATCTCTAGCTGTAATTTTATTATCTAGGTATGTTGCAAAGACCAAAACATTTTCATTGGAATGCTATTAAAAGTCTATTGAGATATTTGAATGGAACAATTGATGCTCTACTCATGTTAGAGCCTGACAATAAGAGTGAACGTAACATCACATGTTTTGTTGACTCTGACTGGGTTCAGGACACAAAATCCAGAAAGAGTACATTTGGTTATTTAATATATCTTAACAAAAGCCCAATCCACTGGCAGGTCAGTAGACAAAAAATCATTTCTACTTCTACAGCAGAATCAGAATTTGCCTGCTTATCTGAAGCTGCAAATGATTTAATTTGGTTCAACAAATTAGTTAGCAATATTTGGACAGCACCACTGCTGCCAATTTTCATATACCAAGACAATCAAGCTGCTGTGGCTATTTTTAAAAGTAATGCTGTTGGACACAAATCACGGCATATTGATTTATGATATAAAAATGTAAGAAAACTGTGTAAAAAGAAATTCATAAAAGTTGTATATTGTAAAACCGAAGAACAAACCCTTGCCTGCAGAACAGCATCATTATTTGGTCAGTAAAATGTGCATTGCAATTTGATTGATTGACTGTTAATCTAAATTTCAAAACTATAACTAGATGGGGATTGTTGACTATTAAAAGACAGATACTTTAGACAGTTGGACTTTAGAAATTGTGATGGACCTGTTTTTTGGGAAGATCAGGAAGCCACCCACTCATTGCACCTGTTGTTTACCAGACATCCTGACTCCTGTTATAATTACTTTAATTGCTGTTGCTATGCTTCCTGAGACACTAGCATGTGACCATTGACCACTATACTAACCAATGGCTATCCTTGACTGCCCACTCACTTTAAGGGTATAAATATGACCTACTGTCCAAGGGTCAATGTTCAGAGTATTTCAGAGTTATTGTTATATTCTACCTGTCATTAGAAGTATTTAATAAAGAATATTCTAACATTGACCTGAGCCCTGGCACTTCATTGGTGGCTTGGCTTGGCACTAGGCATCGATGCCATCTCTCACACTCAACAGGTTAGGCTATAGTTTCTTTTTGCATGAAGACTGATACAAAGAATGAGTTAAGCAGCTTTCTCTCTGCTGCCTATTACTTCCTTGCCATCTTCTCTCTTTAGTGGACTGATTGTTTATTTGATTTTTCAACATTTTATTGCATTGGAAGGAAAGAATTTTCTATGCTAGTATAATCAATTGTTCATTTTTAAGATGATACACAATTTTATTGTTGTAGTAAAAAAAGATCAAGTTTGCTCAAAAGGAATATCTGTTAAGTGCTTAATCACAGCTAAATACAGTATATATAGACTAGCTGATTACCTGGCTTCACCCAGGTAATTAGCTAGTCTATATATACCCAGGTTTCTCTGTTCTGACATTGCTTCAGCCGCCTCTGCCCCTGCCCTCTGTGTCCCTGCACCCACCACCTCCTCTGTCCCCATGGCTGCCACATCCAAGATAGTTCCTCCCCATGGCCCTGGTCCCGCTGCCTCTGCTGCTCCATCCCCACTGCCCCCACTTCTCCTGCTGCTTCTGTCATTGTTTGGCTCTCACCTCCACCTGAGTTTCTCTGTTCTGACACCTCTCTAGCCACCTCCACCACTGCCCTCTGAGTCCCTGCCCCAAATGTCTCCTCTGTCCCATGGTTGCAGCTCCTCCAAGTGGCCCCCAGTCATGCCACCTTTGCTGCTCCATCCCTGCTGCCCCAGCCTCTGCTGCTGCCCCTGTCCTCACTCGGCCCTCACCTCCACCTGGGTTTCTCCATCCTGACGCTGCTCCAGCTGCCTCCACCACTGCCTTCTGAACCCGTGCCCCTGCTGCCTCCTCCATCCCTGTGGCCACTGCATGTTCTTTGGGCTCCTACCTGCAGCCCCCAGTCCCACTGCCTCTGCTGCTCCATCCCTACTGCCCCACCTTTGCCACTGCTCCCATCCCCACTCTGCCCTCACCTTGTTTTGCCCTCGCCTCACCATTGCCTCTTCCTGATCGTCACTGCCTCCATTTAAAAAGGCCTCCATATCAGTGGCCTGTATTGCGCATGTGCCAGGTGCAGCCTCATGCTGCTCTCTGGCACCCCTTGTGTGTTCAATGTTGATGGAGGTTGGCACTTTGGCACCATTTTAGGAGGCAAAGACCCCTGGTGGCATGTCTGACTCCACAGTGTTTGTCACTGGAGGGTAAGGTATCTGCATGCCAAGTTTGGTTGAGATACGTGCAGGTGATGAAGAGCATATATGACACATACATACATACATACATACATACATACACACCCACCCACACTCTGCTTTATAAATATAAAGATTGCAGCATTAGCCAAGGCGGTGCAGTGGTTAGAATGCAGTACTGTAAGCTACTTCTGCTGACTGCTGGTTGCCTGCAATTTGGCAGTTTGAATCTCACCAGGCTCAAGTTTGAGTCAGCTTTCCATCCTTCTGAGGTGGGTAAAATGAAGACCCAGATTGTTGGGGCAATATGCTGACTCTGTAAACAACTTATAGAGGACTGTAAAGCACTGCAAAATGCTATTGCTATTGCTATTAATCATGCAAAGTTTTGTGGATGGAACTAGGATCTAGATCAGGGGTAAGCAACCATGGTAACTTTGCGACCTGTGAACTTCAACTTCCAGAATTCCTTGCATGACTGGCAGGACTGGCTCAGGAATTCTGGGAGTTGAAGTCCAAAGGTTATAATGTTGCCATAGTTGCCCACCCCTGACCTAGATATATTTATTTCAGATCTCCAGAGATTCATTCTAACACCATAAAGAGTTGGTTTGTGCTCCAATGAGATTTTATTTCTTTAAGTGGGGATTGAAGTGTGAAGGATAGTTTTCCAGCATCGACTCTGAATGCAGTCAATAATTCTGTGATTCCCATTTGAACTTTCCCACTTTGAAGTTGTACTATTCATCCCTTTTTCATCTTTTCAAGTTCTATCCTCCTTTGTGCCCACTTTAGGGTGCTAAAATATTGATTCTTGTTTGCTGTAGCACAGGAGCCACAGGACTCTGCCTATCTCCTAGGGGTTAGACTTGCACCCAAAAAGTGTAAAGTTTTTATTCTAGATTTAGATTTGGTAGAATATTGCATGCTATATAGTTTGGGAGCAATTTAAAACTCTTGGTTTACAGTTTTGGACAGTTTTTAGGGATATGGAAAAACTTGGCTAAGACAGGATGTTACTATATAATGTAGTACTTCTGTGTCTAGGGTTCTGCAAACCTCTGTACATCCAGTCTTTTAAATCTCCATTTTTAGGTTTGGTCTGAAGTGTAAGTTGGTTTTTTTTTACTATTTCTGTGAACAAACTCATTTCAGCTCAGAACTAGGTAACTGTAAACTTCAGTTATTGTTGGATTTTAACTTGCAATCCAGAAAAGATATGAATTTTAGTTCATCAATATTTGGAATAGTATATCTTCCTCAATTTGGTTTAAATGCAGAAAACTAAGAAACAATTGCCCTGAGGATTGAATTCATACTAATTCATACTACAAGAAAATCAGAGTGCTCCTAAACTGAATTGTCCTGAAATAATTAAACTAGTCTTTGCATCTAGATTATGTCTGCACCAGACCGTCTATTGGAAATATTAGTGTATTGTTTATAGTATAATCACTGCAATTTGACTGACTGCCAAGTTAAGCTTAATTGACAGCTTTCAATAGTTTTGCAATATCAAGTTCTTAGAATTACCATGTGACTCCTTGTTACCTTCTTACATTATCTGGCAATCCATGAGAGAAAAATAGGAAATGACATATACACCGTGTTTTTCAGAGTATAAGATGCACTTCCCCCCCTAAAAGAGGCTAAAAATTAGGGTGCGTCTTATACAATGAATGTTGCCCAAGCCCTGCCTACTCACTGGCCCCCACCCTTCGGCCTCTGCCTGTCAGCAATTTGACTCCTTGCAGCAACAGTCTGATTAGCACAAACAGCTGATTGCCAAGCCCGACCATCAGCTATTTCAGGCTGCAGGGATCGCTGTAGCCTATTGCTGCTTCTGTAAAGTGAAAGTGAAACTGAAACAGGCTGTTGCTCTTTGCTGCAAGGAAGTTAATATTATAGATTACTGGTAAGTAATCACAATTTGTTTAACTAATTTCTAGGTTGTTTTCTCAGTATCTTCAACAAAGATGGTAGAGCATAAAAACAACAGAGGATGAGGTGGCTGGATGGAGTCACTGAAGCAGTCGGTGCAAGCTTAAATGGACTCCGGGGGATGGTAGA